>JACEEZ010018140.1:5000-32500 GCA_016584305.1 Chionoecetes opilio
ATGGAACAAATTACCAGCAAATGTTGTCGAAGCCAGCACAATAAATTCATTTAAAAACAGACTAGACGCGTACTGTAAAGTAAAAGGGTTTTGATATTGCCCTGCGAAGTTATATTATATCGTCCCCCGGATCGATTATTGTTAGTGGTAGTTGTAGTTAGCATAATTCATATCCTATCATTCTCACAACGAAACTTCGTGTTTCTATCTTCTTTAGGGCATGGTATCCTTTTCCAACTGTCCTCTTACATGTAGTTGATAGTTAGTAGTATGTAGTTCAGTAGATTCCCTCGTTATAGATCAATAGGTCTCCTGGTATCTGTTATTCCTATGTATTCCTATGTATTCCTCCTCCTCCTCCTCCTCCTCCTTCATCTTTTCTTCCTCACTTCATCTCATCTCCTCCCTCCAAAATGTTCCAAGATCTTCGACATCTCATCATCTCACATTTCCTGATTTTGCTTCGGTTTTCTACTCGTGCGTTCACAAAATTATAATCTTCACGCCATTCTTCCACTCTCTCTCTCTCTCTTCTGTCCTTCCTCTCTCTCATTCATCTTCTCTCTCTCTCTCTCTCTCTCTCTCTCTCTCTCTCTCTCTCTCTGCCACCATGCGTCAATACTTCCATCGTGTACTCGATTCCATTTTGACGCACTATATTGGTGCAGTTCTTTGGCATGGCGAGTTTTGGCGAGTTTTTGGCGAGTTTTGGCGTGTTTGGTAATTGATCACTTGGCTGGTGTTCCTTGGTGCCCTTGTGATGGGTGGTGGTGATGACGTTGTGACCTGGAGGGGAGTGAGGAGTGAGGAAGCGAATGAGGATGGAGTGAGGGAGGATTATGTGAGTGTTGGATGGGAGTAGCGAGTGGGATGGTGGAGGAGGGGAGGCGGAGTGGGATTGTTTTCACTGATTACATCTTTTTATCTCTGCTTAACTACGTAGATATCCATTGGCTTATCTTCACTAATGATACCTCCAGGATGTACTTACATTAAGAGAAGCTACTTTTCCTCCTCCTCCTCCTCCTCCTCCTCCTCCTCTACCTTCCGCTCTATCGTATTCTTCATAAATATTATTGCAGTCTTAGAATAGAGTAAATAAATTTATATAATTAGTGCATTATCATAACGCTCACATACGTTTACAAGAATCCATAAATCATTATTATCATTATGACTATTATCATTATTGTTATTATTAGTATAGTTATTTTCATTATTAGCTACTATTATTATCACCATCATTATTTCGAGTTTGAAGGATTTCAGGAAAGAATAATTTGATCTACTTTCTGCCTTCTCTTTCCCTGAATTTGAAAGCATCTCGGTAAAATTAACGACACCTGGAAATGTATCATGAAAATAGGAAGAAGAAAGGACATGACGAGAGAAAAAATGAGTCAACGAGAGAAAAAAGGACACGATGAGAGGAAAAAAGACAACTAGAGAAAAAAGGACATAACGAGAGAAAAAAGGACATAACGAGAGAGAGAGAGAGAGAGAGAGAGAGAGAGAGAGAGAGAGAGAGAGAGTCAGTCAGTCAGTCAGTCATCACACACACACAAGGAGTAATGGGGACAGTCAGCTGAGAGGCCTCGCTTCACGCCTTCCTCATGTCTGTGCAGTATTTACGATATTAGAGGGCGGTTTCAATCAGGGACGAGGCCATGTCTGTCATCATCTTGCCGCCGACATCACTCCACTTACGAGAGAGAGAGAGAGAGAGAGAGAGAGAGAGAGAGAGAGAGAGAGAGAGAGAGAGAGTTTAACCATCAGTCAGTCACGTAGCCTAATCTTTCTTTCATTACTCCTCCTCCTCCTCCTCCTCCGCCTCCGCCTCCGCCTCCTCCTCCTCCTCCTCCCCTTCTTTTCTCCTTCTTCTTTCTTCCTTGCTAGGAGCCTTCTACTTTCCTATCCTTTCTCTCTTATTATCTAGTTAGTGTATAGTGTAGTTAAATCAAACAGCCATGTAAGGACCTAATGGTTTGGTGCTGTTTGTGTTTCCTTTATATTCCTTTGTATTCCTCATGCTCCACCTCCTCTTCCTCCACCTCCTCGTCCTCCTCTTTCCCACAGGTAATCCATCACTAATTATGGGAGTTACCTGTCCATCGGGGTCGTGTGGTCGCCTGTAAATGTAAAATAGGTTGGCGGTACTTTCTTATGGGTACATGAAGGTTTTTGTCTATATTTCTTTCCATCTTCCTGTCTTTACTGCTCATGTATAATTATGTATGAATGTGTGTGTGTGTGTGTGTGTGTGTGTGTGTGTGTGTGTGTGTGTGTGTGTGTGTGTGTGTGTGTGTGATGTGTGTGAGTGTGTGTGTAGGAGTGGTGTGGGGTGTCATTCCACAAGCAATG
The DNA here is from genome assembly GCA_016584305.1 of Chionoecetes opilio. NCBI lineage: Eukaryota > Metazoa > Arthropoda > Malacostraca > Decapoda > Majidae > Chionoecetes > Chionoecetes opilio. The sequence goes on from JACEEZ010018140.1 coordinate 7,362, forward strand.
GTTAATTCAAGCGTCATATTTCAAGGTTTTGTTTTGAGGCAATTTTCGTCCATGTTGTGTGTGCTTCATGGGATATAATTTTCTATCAGTGCTGTTTGCTTCTGTTTAATGTCTTCCTTTCCCCACGAATTAAAGAGAGAGAGAGAGAGAGAGAGAGAGAGAGAGAGAGAGAGAGAGAGAGAGAGAGAGAGAGAAGAGAGAGAGAGAGAGAGAGAGAGAGAGAGAGAGAGAGAGAGAGATTAAGAGGAGTAACACTATGAAAAACATGATATAGCTTTAATGATAATGATGATAACAGTATCCTCATATAAATTGCCCCTCAGTATTCTTTTTTTATATTAATAATTTTAACTATAATACTGATTTCATGAAGTATGTCAATTCTTATAATAAAAGGAAAGTGAACGAATGAAATTGTAACTAGCGAGGATGCGGTAGCTTTTAGGTGTTGTTTATTGAAGCCTTGCACTACCACTACCATTATCACTGTCATTAACTATTACTCCCATTACCCACCATGCCGTAGCCTTTTACCACCACACCCCATTACCATTACTACTGTCATAACCATTACTGCCATTACCCACCATGCCATCACCATCTCTGCACCACCGCCATCACCATAACATCAGAAGCACAACAGGTCTCTGCTTCTCTTCACTACAACCACCACCGCAATATCCCTTCTCTCTCTTCTCTCTCTCTCTCTCTCTCTCTCTCTCTCTCTCTCTCTCTTACTCATCCAAACTCCACGTCGCTTTTTTTCCTTTACCGCTTCTTCCTCTGACCACCTGCTTCTCTCTACCTCCCTCACCTTTCTGTCTTGGTTCCTTCCTTCCCTCCTTCCCTCCTTACCTCTCCCTCTCTCCCTCCTTCCTTCCTTCCCTCCCAGTCTCTCCCTCCTTCCCTCCATCTCTCCCTCTCTTCCTCCTTTCCTCCTTCCCTCCATCTCTCCCTCTCTTCCTCCTTTCCTCCTTTCCTCCCCACTCTCCTCACCTTTCTGCCTTGGTTCCTCACTCTCCCCCTCCTTCCCTCCTTCTCTCCCTCCTTCCCAGTCTCTCCCTCCCTCCCTCCTTCCCTCCCAGCAGCAGGAGGGCCCGTCGCCAGCCCCGGGTCGGTCCATCAAAGGAGCCGCCGCGATAGGCCCCTCCCACTAATTTCGTTATTCACGCCTACGGCCATTTGCTACTTTGTAATTATCTTAAAAACCACTTGAGGATAGGAAGAAGAGTGTGGTGCGCCGCCGCCGCCGGGCCGGACTGCACCGCCGATAAATTGACAGGTCAGCTCCCGTTCCCTTTGTGCAACGAGGAGGCGCATTATAACGAAGGACGACGGAGAAAAGAGAGAGAGACAGACGGACCAGAGGAAGAAAGACAGACGGACGCGAGACTGAGCACCGTCGCGGCAGTGTGCAAAGAGGAGCGGTGGGAGGGAAGACCTGTGATTATGTACTTTCTGGGACACGACCAAGGGTGGGAGTGCTGTGGTGCTGTGGTGCTGCCCCGCCCTGCCCTGTCCCGCCCTGGTCCCCCCTCGACGTAGCGGCTGTTGCGGGGCTACTGAGAGACCCTGCCGAGCGTCCTGCGTCCTGACTCGTGACTTAAGAGGACTGAATTCTGCCTCGTCTTCGGTTTTCCTTTAATTCTTTTTCCTTTCCTATCTTGCAGCCTCGTTTTTTATCCTTTATTTTTTTCCTTTCTTATTTTGCAGCCTCATTTTTTTCCTTTAGATTTCCTTCCTTGACTGGTGACGGAGGGACTGAATGCTTGGTGAGCCGTTGGGACATAATTCTGTGTCAGTGGTGCTTGCTTCTTGTTATTGTCTTTCTTTCCCCACGAATTAAGGAGAGAGAGAGAGAGAGAGAGAGAGAGAGAGAGAGAGAGAGAGAGAGAGAGAGAGAGAGAGAGAGAGAGAGAGTAACACTGTGAAAAGCATTATATAGCTTAATAGTAATGATGACACCAATAGCCTCATATAAATTGCCCCGCGGTTTTCTGATTTGCTGTGGTGCCGAGGCAGACTGAATTCTGCCTCGTTTTTCTTTCTCCTTTAAGTCTTCTTGCTTTCCTATCTTGCAGTCCCCGTGCTTCCTTCTCTTCTCCCACGACCCCAATTCTTCCCTATCCCTCTTTTCCTCTCCTTTCCCCTTCCATTACTGTTCCATATCCTTCCTTCCTCTCCTGTCTCCTACTCTTCATCCCCATCCTACTGCTCCCTTCACTCCCTTCCTTCCCTTTCGTCTCCTTTGCACTCCACTCATGCCCTCGCCACATGCCTCGTATCCTGGCCTCCCGTCGCCTCCCCCTCGCGGCCACACCGGGAATTACACACCAGGTAACACCGTGTCATACCCGAACACTGCGTCACCTAACAGAGAGGCAAAGGAAGTCCGCCAAGGGAAGATAGAAAATTACACAACCAGACCCGGGAAGCAGAAGGACCTTACTTATCCTTAGCGTCGCAAGTCTTCCCTCCTCCTCCTCCTCCTCCTCCTCCTCCTCCTCCTCCTCCTCCTCCTCCTCCTCCTCCTCCTCCTCCTCCTCTTCCTCCTCCTCCTCCTCCTCCTCCTCCTCCTCCTCCTCTTCCTCCTCCTCCTCCTCATGGTGCACTTAATTAGTATTTTTTTTTTATCTGTACCTGTTTAGCAAAAGTTGTTCCTGCGTTCTCTCGTTCTTTTACTGGGTGATTACTCCTTGTTTTTATTAATGTACATGAGGAGGAGGAGGAGGAGGAGGAGGAGGAGGAGGAGGAGGAGGAGGAGGAGGAGGAGGAGGAGGAGGAGGAGGAATGGGTAACTCAACTAATGATCTAAGACCTGCATCGTTGTTATCTCCCGAAGAGCATTTTGGAGGGAGATTCACGTCCTCAGAACCACCACTATACTATTCGCCGCACGTTAAGTTGGCGAAAATTGGGCCCCCTCACTCCCCCCTTCCGAACGCACGGGATTGGCTGAGGTGTTGGGTGTTGGGGCCTTAGGGCGGAACATGGAGTAAGGCATTCTCACCCAACACCCAACACCACAGCCAATCCCGTGCGTTCAGAAGGGGGGAGTGAAGGGACCCCATTTTCGCCAACTTAACGTGCGCGTGTATACCTCCTCCACCACCACCACCTTCACCGCCAGAGGAGCCACCGTGCGCTACTGTTCTTCTCCCCAATTCCAGTAAACATCAGGTCACCCTCGCGAGATTACAGGCTGGCGCAGGTGTAATTGACCCCTCGACGCCGCTTATGTATTACAGGGGATGGGAATTCCTGGTTATGAACGGCGGGAACGTTAATATCTCCAGCGTTTTTCAGCGGCATCATTTAGACCAATTTGGGCGGCCATCAGAAAGACATTAATTGGGAGAGTTTTCCGGGCGGGGGCGAGGCGGTGGGCGGGGGATGGGGTGGATGGGCGCGACGTGGGTAGTCCTCCATGGCTGCTCCTCCTCCTCCTCCTCCTCCTCCTCCTCGTCTACCTGTTGCTCCTATAGCTTCACCAACATCGTCGCTCTGGTGTAGCCTCCTGCTCCTCCTTATCTTCATTCTTCTCCTATCTACTCCTCCTCCTTCTTCTCTTCGTTCTCCTACCGGGTAGAGAGTAGTAGCAGATGTGGTAGTAGTGGTAGTAGTAGTAGTAGTAGTAGTAGTAGTAGTAGTAGTAGTAGTAGTAGTAGTAGTAATAGTAGTAGTAGTAGTGGTGGTGGTAGTGGTATTTGTGGCAGTTGTCAGGGTAGGACCTACCCTGACAACTGCCACAAATACCACTACCACCACCACTACTACTACTACTACTACTACTACTACTACTACTACTACTACCACATCTGCTACTACTCTCTCTCTCTCTCTCCTGAAGGCGGGGGAGGGGGTGTATATATAGTGTAGTAACGACGTCCGCCAAGCACTGAGGTCGTCCTCGTCACATTCCAGGAGGGAGTGACGAGGCTCGTAATGGTGTTATGACTTCAACATAAATAGACTAACAAATTCCAGACCGACCCTTAAGTTAAGTTAGTTATGCTATGACATTGACACAGCGTCTTGGATTTTTGGTTATTTTATTATTTAGTAGTATTTAGTAGTATTTTTATTTTTAGTAGTATTTAGTAGTATTTTTATTTTTAGTAGTATTTAGTAGTATATTTTTATTTTTAGTAGTATTTAGTAGTATTTTTATTTTATTTTAGTAGTATTTTATTTTATTTTAGTAGTATTTTATTTTATTTTAGTAGTATTTAGTAGTATTTATTATTAGTTTAGTAGTATTTTTATTTTTAGTAGTATTTTAATTTTTTAGTAGTATTTAGTAGTATTTTTATTTTTAGTAGTATTTAGTAGTATTTTTATTTTTAGTAGTATTTTTATTTTTAGTAGTATTTAGTAGTATTTTTTATTTTTTAGTAGTATTTAGTAGTATTTTTATTTTTAGTAGTATTTAGTAGTATTTTTATTTTTAGTAGTATTTAGTAGTATTTTTATTTTTAGTAGTATTTAGTAGTATTTTTATTTTTAGTAGTATTTAGTAGTATTTTTATTTTTAGTAGTATTTAGTAGCATCTTTTATTTTTTAGTAGTATTTAGTAGTATTTTTATTTTTTAGTAGTATTTAGTAGTATTTTTATTTTTAGTAGTATTTAGTAGTATTTTTATTTTTTAGTAGTATTTAGTAGTATTTTTATTTTTAGTAGTATTTAGTAGTATTTTTATTTTTAGTAGTATTTAGTAGTATTTTTATTTTTTAGTAGTATTTAGTAGTATTTTTATTTTTAGTAGTATTTAGTATATTAAGTAGTATCTATACTTTTGTGATTAGGTAAAGTAATGTATCAAATCTTAAAGTAATTGTTAATATGTCGTGTTTTTTGTGTGTTTTGCATTATGTTATCTATTTGGTATATAGTTTTCTTAATGTGTTTTCTTCAGTTTTAGGACCACCTGTCTTTGCTCTTTTTATTTACATCTATAGTACTTTTTTACATTTAAGTAATATTTATAATTTGTTCTTGTCTACATTGTTTTCAGTTTTTTTCTTCTTTTCAATACCTGTTTTTTTCACCTTAAATTTCCTTACCATATAGTTCCTCCACCTTCAGCTTCCTCCACATGTATTTCCTCCACCTTGAGTTTCCTTCCTCATCGAGCTCCTCCACCTTCAGCTTCCTCCACATATAGTTCCTCCACCGTCAGCTTCCTCCACATGTATTTCCTCCACCTTGAGTTTCCTTCTTCATCGAGCTCCTCCACCTTCAGCTTCCTCCACATATAGTTCCTCCACCGTCAGCTTCCTCCACATGTATTTCCTCCACCTTGAGTTTCCTTCTTCATCGAGCTCCTCCACCTTCAGCTTCCTCCACATATAGTTCCTCCACCGTCAGCTTCCTCCACATGTATTTCCTCCACCTTGAGTTTCCTTCCTCATCGAGCTCCTCCACCTTCAGCTTCCTCCACATATAGTTCCTCCACCGTCAGCTTCCTCTACATGTATTTCCTCCACCTTGAGTTTCCTTCCTCATCGAGCTCCTCCACCTTGAGTTTCCTTCCTCATCGAGCTCCTCCACCTTGAGTTTCCTTCCTCATCGAGCTCCTCCACCTTGAGCTTTTCCCTTGACTTTGGATTTTGTTCAGCCTGTCATCGGCGTCTCCTCAGCACCGCCACACGCGCTCAGACAAGCTTCGTATTAGTTATTATTGTAGTTACTATTTTGTAGTTCATATTAGTTATGATTGTAGTGCTTCATATTACTGTACTCATACATTACATTAATTCAGTGCATCTGTATTCATCTTTGCCTCCCTGCACAGATACAATATTATTACGTGTGTGTCTAAAGTAGATCACAACACACTTTTTCACATTTAAGTAACATCTAATCTCTTTTTCACATTGAAGTAACATCTAATCACTTTTTCACATTTAAGTAACATCTAATCTCTTTTTCACATTTAAGTAACATCTAATCACTTTTTCACATTTAAGTAACATCTAATCTCTTTCTCACATTTAAGTACTCATATCCACTTTTTCCACATTTATATAACATCTAATCTCTTTCTCACATTTAAGTACTCTAATCTCTTTCTCACCATTTAAGTAACATCTATCTCTTTCTTCACATTTATAGTCCCACCTATCTCCTTTTCACGATTAAGCAATTCTAATCTCTTTTCCACATTTAAGTAACATCTAATCTCTTTTTCACATTTAAGTAACATCTAATCACTTTTCCACATTTAAGTAACATCTAATCACTTTTCCACATTTAAGTAACATCTAATCACTTTCTCACATTTAAGTAACATCTAATCACTTTTCCACATTTAAGTAACATCTAATCACTTTTCCACATTTAAGTAACATCTAATCTCTTTCTCACATTTAAGTAACATCTAATCTCTTTCTCACATTTAAGTAACATCTAATCACTTTTTCACATTTAAGTAACATCTAATCACTTTTCCACATTTAAGTAACATCTAATCTCTTTCTCACATTTAAGTAACATCTAATCTCTTTCTCACATTTAAGTAACATCTAATCTCTTTCTCACATTTAAGTAACATCTAATCACTTTCTCACATTTAAGTAACATCTAATCTCTTTTTCACATTTAAGTAACATCTAATCTCTTTGTCACATTTAAGTAACATCTAATCTCTTTGTCACATTTAAGTAACATCTAATCTCTTTGTCAAATTGAAGTAACATATAATCTCTTTGTCACATTGAAGTAACATCTAATCTCTTTCACATTTTATCAATATCGATTTTTTTTAACATATAAGTAATATCCTAATCCTTACTCTCAAACATATAAGTAATATTCAATTCCTTCTTTCACATTGGATTAACATATAAATCTCTTCTTTTCACAATAAAGTAAAATATAATCCCCTCTTTCATATTGAAGTAATACTAACTCCCTACCTTCACATTTAAGAAATACCAAAATCCTGCTTTCACATGTAAGTAACACCTAACTTCTTTTTTCACATTTACCTTGAGTATCCAATGCACCACTTTTTATTTGATATTAAAGTAAAATCTAATCCGATCTTTCACATTTAAGTAATATTAACTCGAATAACTCCCTATTTCTACATACAAGTAATATAAAAATCCTACTTTTACATGTAAGTAATACCTAACTTCTTTTTTACACCTTTACCTTGAGTATCCAATGCTTTTCGCTTTATTTATTTTAAGATAACCTCCCTTCATCTCCCCAAGTAATATTAACTCCCTATTTCTACATACAAGTAATATAAAAATCCTACTTTCACATGTAAGTAATACCTAACTTCTTTTTTACACCTTTACCTTCAGTACCCAATGCACTTCGCTTTATTTATTTTACGCCAACCCACCACTGCATTCTGGCGGCGCGGCGTGATGGCTTGTGTCTGTCGCGGTTCTCCACGCCAGATTGTGTTCGTCACGGAGGCGGCGAGCTGTGGCGAAACTGTGTTGACTTGGGATGAGACGGTGTGACGGGGCCAGGGGGGGGGAGCAGGGGGCAGGGGAGAGAGAGGCAGAGAGACAGGGGCATGGAGGTAGGGAGGCAGGGGGGGTTGGGGAGGCAGGGAGCAGGGGAAAGAGAGACAGGAAGGCAGGGGCAGGCAGGCAGAGAGGCAAGGAGGTAGGGAAGAGGGATGAGAGAGGCAGGGGCAAAGGGGCAGGGAGGTAGAGAAGGGGGAAAGGGGGGCAGGGAGGGAGGCAGGGGAGGGGCAGGCAGGGGAGGGGGAGGGAAGAGAGGGGCAGGGGAGGGAGGCAGGCAAGGGCAGGGGAAGGGAAGAGAGGGGCAGGGGAGGGAGGCAGGCAGGGGCAGGGGAAGGGAAGAGAGGGGCAGGGGAGGGGAGGCAGGCAGGGGCAGGGGAAGGGAAGAGAGGGGCAGGGGAGGGGAGGCAGGCAGGGGCAGGGGGAGGGAAGAGAGGGGCAGGGGAGGGGAGGCAGGCAGGGGCAGGGGGAGGGAAGAGAGGGACAGGGGAGGGGAGGCAGGCAGGGGCAGGGGAAGGGGAGAGGGGGGAGGGGGAGGGCAGGAGTGATAGAGGAAAGGAAGGAGAAAAAGGAGGAGATCAAATATCACCTGAAGGATATTTTATAAACCCTCGTGTTGTTTTGATTCGAAATTTCACACCTTGAGATTGCTTCAGGTGCTTCGGGTTCTGTGTGCTTCTTTTTTTGGCCTCCACGGTAAACAAAACAAGCGATTCATCTTACTTATGTAACCTCGTTTTTTTGCTTCTTCTTCTATTACTTCCTTTCGTATTGTGGTTTTGAGTCTAAGTCCCGGGTATCAATTTCGCGCCAAAACTGAAGTCTGAAGGTGTGAGTGTCGCTGTCAAGATTAGTGTATCATTGCAATCCAAGAAATAAATACAATATCTTTCCGACGTAGCTCTTTAATATATTTTTTGTTTTTGTTATCGAGTCTAGATGATATTTTGGGTGCACAATTGTGGTGGTTTGATCTTGTTTTTCTTCTTTCTTTCTTTCATTTTCATGCTTCCTTCACGCCCTCCTGCCCTAAGGTAACATAAACAGTGGGCTTTTTTTCATGGCTTGCTGTTATTAGCTTGGTTTCGCTTCTTTTTGCTCGTAGAAATCTGCAACGTCTTCATTCTCACCTGTCCTTCTTTACCTGCGGGAAAAACCGGCGCCGGGAGAATTGTTTATTTTTTTATTTGTTCGAATTCTTACATATTTGTGCTATGTATTTATTTCCTTTTATATATTTACTTATTTATTTATCACTTTTATTTGTGTATTAACCCCTTCACGCCCAGATCTTTGCCTTTGATGTCTAAAATAGTCTGTTGTTAGCCATAAAATTACGAAGAAAAGTAACTGAATATACCAAGTTAGTTAGTGGACAAGGATACTAAACAGGTCATATCTATAAAATATTGCTAATATTCACTAAAAATCGTGTAATGGTACCCAAATTACAATGGAAATTACGTTCTGGGCCTCAAGGGGTTAATGGTATTATTTCTATATTTGTTTTTAGTTTCCTTACTTCTTTCTTTAGCTATTATTATATTATTATTATAGTTATTATTATAGTTATTATTATAGTTATTATTATAGTTATTATTATAGTTATTATTATAGTTATTATTATAGTTATTATTATAGTTATTATTACTGTTGTTACTCTCATTATTATCATCATCATTACAATCGTCATAATACAGTCACCTGGTCACCTACTAATGCCATCATCATCATCATCATCATCATCATCATCATCATCATCATCATCATCATCATCATCATCCTCACGAAGAAACCTTTGATAGCAAATTGAACGTACACCTGATTTGCAGCTGCTATCAGGTAAAAAGAAAGACACACACACACACACACACACACACACACACACACACACACACACACACACACACACACACACACACACACCCACACACACACACACACACACACACACACACACACACACACACACACACACACACACACACACACAACACACATATATATACACACACAGACCACACACCACACACACACACAACAACACACACACACACACCACACACACACACACACACACACACACACACACACACACCACACACACCACACACACACACACACACACACACACACACACACACTCACACACACACACACACTTGTGGGATGATAATGTCACGGTCGCGTCTCAACTCTCACTTCGGTCTTTTCTTCTCGTGTTTGGGAAATTGGATCTCCTTTCTTTACGGCGGACGAGAGAGAGAGAGAGAGAGAGAGAGAGAGAGAGAGAGAGAGAGAGAGAGAGAGAGAGAGAGAGAGAGAGAGAGAGAGAGAGAGAGAGAGAGAGAGGAGAAGAGAGAGAGAGAGAGAGGCAATAAAGGCTATGATGACACCGTAGATAATAGGAAGAAAGGCGCCGAGAAGGATCACACTCAATAGATATAAAAAGAGATCACACGATGGGTAGTTAGGTTCCTGTGACGCGTAGATAAAAACAACGACAGGTGGAAATAGGTACAGGTCGATTCAGGTGTATGGAGGCAGGTAGAGAAGAGGTATTAGAAGACGTATAAGAAAAAGTATAAGAAAAAGTATAATAAGAAGTATAAGAGGTATAAGAAGAAGAGAAGAAGATAAGAGTTATAGATAAGAGTGAACACCTATAGAAGAAGACACAAGTAAAACAGGTGTGAGAGGCAGGTGGGTAGACATACAAAAATTAAAGTAAAATCAGATGCAGGTATAAGGATGTGAATATAGGTATGCAGGTGTGCAGGAAGGCAGGTTAAAGCAGGCAGCAGATATGGCAGGCAGGCAAGGAGGCAGGCAGGCAGGCAGGCAGGCAGGCAGGCAGGCAGGCAGGCAGGCAGGCAGGCAGGCAGGCAGGCAGGCAGGCAGGCAGGCAGGCAGGCAGGCAGGCAGGCAGGCAGGCAGGCAGGTAGGCAGGCAGGCAGGTAGACGTTCAAAGAGGAAAGTATATCAGATACAGGTATAGAAACGGAATTTAGGTATATACAGGTGTGCAGGAAGGTAGGCTAAAGCAGGCAGGCAGGTAGGTGTGGCAGGCAGGCAGGCAGGCAGGTCTGGATAAACTCGTCACTGGTACAGCTTTACCTGCATCGGCCATATGTCTTGCGGTCGCTCCTCCTCCTCCTCCTCCTTCTCGTATAACTCAGGCCGCCTTGGACACAAATAGCGACCACACACTCTAAAATTAAGCTTTGATGGCCAATTTCTCCGCCATCATTGCCTCTTTGATATTTATTCGATCACTATTTTTATGATTTATTTCCTTTGTACCCTCCTTTCCCTTCCACCCCTCCCTTCCCCTTCCACCCTTCCTTTCCCTTCCACCCTCCCTCCCCTTCCACGACAGAGTAACCATCTCATCCACCCCGTTCCCTAAAAACCTCCTAAATTTTCCGCGGCATGGTTTTCGGGGGACACTTAAATTTGTGACCGAATCTGGGAGTTACAACGCTCTTTAGATTGCCAAATGTTTTCAAGACGGCGCATTAAAGCAGTGTTTATGTGGCAGCGTAAGTTGATAATTTAATAAACTGTATTTTGCAATTATCCACACACGAGCGGGCAGTACATCGGGGGCCTCAGCGACTGCGCCTCCTCGACTGTTTACATCATGTGATTACTCGAACCAAATAACAGGGAAGCACAACACTGCCGCCCCGCTGTATTTACGTGCCTCGTGGGAGAGAGAGAGAGAGAGAGAGAGAGAGAGAGAGAGAGAGAGGAGAGAGAGAGAGAGAGAGAGAGAGAGAGAGAGAAGAGAGAGAGAGAGAGAGAGAGAGAGAGAGAGAGAGAGAGAGAGAGAGAGAGAGACACAGACACAGACACAGACACAGACAGAGACAGTGACAGTGACAGTGACAGAGACAGAGACAGAGACAGAGACAGAGACAGAGACAGAGACAGAGACAGAGACAGAGACAGAGACAGAGACAGAGACAGAGACAGAGACAGAGACAGAGACACAGACACAGACACAGACACAGACACAGACAGAGACAGAGACAGAGACAGAGACAGAGACAGAGACAGAGACAGAGACAGAGACAGAGACAGAGACACAGACACAGACAGAGACAGAGACAGAGACAGAGACAGAGACAGAGACAGAGACAGAGACAGAGACAGAGACAGAGACAGAGACAGAGACAGAGACAGAGCACAGACACAGACACAGACAGAGACACAGAGAAAATGGCATTTATCCCGGCAACCAATGAAATACCGGTTTTATGTCGCGCTGTTGAACTGTGAAGACTATTTCGACACACCAGTGCAAGGGAAAATGAGAGAGAGAGAGGTATATCCCCGCCACCAATGAAAGACCGCTTTTATGTCGCGCTGTTGAACTGTGAAGACTATTTCGACACACCAGGGCAAGGGAAAATGAGAGAGAGAGAGAGAGAGGTATATCCCCGCCGCCAATGAAAGACCGCTTTTATGTCGCGCTGTTAGGTTGCGAAGACGATTTCGACACAACAGGGAGTGAAAGGAGAGAGAGGGTTCAAGTTGTTTGTTACTAACTAGTTGAGAGTGTCTATCGTCGGTGGAAAAGAGAGCAAGAGAGAGATTGAGAGAGAGAGAGAAAAAAAAATCGTCGACTTACTGATTCTGTGATTAATTAGCTTATTGACTGACTGACTTTTTTTTTTTTTTTTTTTTATGTTGGAGCATATGACTGGCCTGGTGGACTGACTGACTGACAAAGCTCTCATATTATTATTGTCTTGCTTGTTTTTCGTTCATCAAAGTGTGTAGTTTCTCTCATGATTCTCTTCTTCCTCCTATTCTCCCTCTTTCTACACCTACTACTTTCCTTCTATATCCCTCTTCTATTCTTCTATATCCCTCTTCTATCCTTCTATATCCCTCTTCTATCCTTCTATATCCCTCTTCTATCCTTCTATATCCCTCTTCTATTCTTCTATATCCCTCTTCTATCCTTCTATATCCCTCTTCTATTCTTCTATATCCCTCTTCTATCCTTCTATATCCCTCTTCTATCCTTCTATATCCCTCTTCTATCCTTCTATATCCCTCTTCTATCCTTCTATATCCCTCTTCTATCCTTCTATATCCCTCTTCTATCCTTCTATATCCCTCTTCTATCCTTCTATATCCCTCTTCTATTCTTCTATATCCCTCTTCTATTCTTCTATATCCCTCTTCTATTCTTCTATATCCCTCTTCTATCCTTCTATATCCCTCTTCTATTCTTCTATATCCCTCTTCTATCCTTCTATATCCCTCTTCTATTCTTCTATATCCCTCTTCTATCCTTCTATATCCCTCTTCTATCCTTCTATATCCCTCTTCTATCCTTCTATATCCCTCTTCTATCCTTCTATATCCCTCTTCTATCCTTCTATATCCCTCTTCTATCCTTCTATATCCCTCTTCTATCCTTCTATATCCCTCTTCTATTCTTCTATATCCCTCTTCTATTCTTCTATATCCCTCTTCTATCCTTCTATATCCCTCTTCTATTCTTCCATATCCCTCTTCTATTCTTCTATATCCCTCTTCTATCCTTCTATATCCCTCTTCTATTCTTCTATATCCCTCTTCTATTCTTCTATATCCCTCTTCTATCCTTCTATATCCCTCTTCTATTCTTCTATATCCCTCTTCTATTCTTCTATATCCCTCTTCTATCCTTCTATATCCCTCTTCTATCCTTCTATATCCCTCTTCTATTCTTCTATATCCCTCTTCTATTCTTCTATATCCCTCTTCTATTCTTCTATATCCCTCTTCTATCCTTCTATATCCCTCTTCTATCCTTCTATATCCCTCTTCTATTCTTCTATATCCCTCTTCTATCCTTCTATATCCCTCTTCTATTCTTCTATATCCCTCTTCTATCCTTCTATATCCCTCTTCTATTCTTCTATATCCCTCTTCTATTCTTCTATATCCCTCTTCTATTCTTCTATATCCCTCTTCTATCCTTCTATATCCCTCTTCTATTCTTCTATATCCCTCTTCTATCCTTCTATATCCCTCTTCTATTCTTCTATATCCCTCTTCTATCCTTCTATATCCCTCTTCTATCCTTCTATAGCGCTATTCCTACTATCTTCCGCCTCCTTCTCGTTCTTTGGGACAGAAAATTTCAATAGATTCAGATAAATTTGATTATCTCCATTTACTTGATTATATTAATGTATAAACGTGGACACACACACACACACACACACACACACACACACACACACACACACACACACACACACACACACACACACACACACACACACACACACACACACACACACACACACACAATGGAATCTTTTGAGACATCACTTTGCTTAATCATTCCTCGGAGGTTACACACAATTTGCCTTTCTTATTTATCACAGTTATTTCACTCTCAAAGTTATGCATTAAAGTGGCGTATTACCCTTGAGGCGGGTGGCGAGGGGGGGGGGTGAAGAGGAGGCGGTAGGGGGTGGGGAGTGACGGGGGGAGGGGGAGGATGGGGGGAACGGGGGGGTGAGTGACGGGGTGGAGTGAGGGGTTGGAGGGAAGGGTGGATGGTGGGGGTGGATGGGGGAAGGTGGAGGGTGGGGGTGGATGGGGGAAGGTGGAGGGTGAGGGTGGGGTGGATGGGGGAGGGTGGAGGGGAAGGGGAGGACATTCTAAGACTCCATCGTGTTGCCTCTTCGTCCTCTGCTATTGGTAAATGACGTAATAACTGATGCATAAAGGAAACCTGTTTTAAATTACTGTAATCTGTGATGGAGGCAATTTATAAAGACTATTAGTGTGGGCAGAGAGGGCCTGAGGGCGTGACTGAGGGTCGGGGGCGGGAGGGTGGGCTGCCGGGGCGTCGTGGGTGATCATGGGCGTGCTGACTGCCGCCCACTGCTTGGGGAGGGCGGGAGGGGGAGGGCGGGGGGGAGGGGGAATAAGACATGAGGGTGAAGCAAGAGAGGAAAAAGGAAAAAAAAGGAGCTGATGAAAACGTAGAAAAACACGTCAGACATTGAGACAGAATAAAACCATAGGAATTAATTAATTAATAAACTGTTATAAAGGCTTGTCGTCCAGCACAAGGCAGCTACTTTTTAGGAGGGTCATACTACCATTATTCAATTATATATTTGTATATCTAGTGGTGCTAGTAGTAGTGCAGTAGAAGTAGTAGTAGTAGTAGTAGTGGTGGTAGTAGTAGTAGTAGTGTCAGTAGTAGTAGTAGTAGTGGTGGTAGTAGTAGTAGTAGTAGTAGTAGTCGTAGTAGTAGTAGTAGTAGTCGTAGTAGTGGTGGTGGTGGTAGTAGTAGTAGTATTAGTAGTGGTGGTAGTAGTAGTAGTAGTAGTCGTAGTAGTAGTAGTGGTAGTAGTAGTAGTAGTAGTAGTAGTAGTAGTAGTAGTGGTGGTGGTGGTAGTAGTAATAGTAGTAGTAGTAGTTGTAGTAGTGGTGGTAGTAGTAGTAGTAGTCGTAGTAGTAGTAGTGGTGGTAGTAGTAGTAGCAGTAGTCGTAGTAGTAGTAGTGGTGGTAGTAGTAGTAGTATAGTAGTAGTAGTAGTAGTAGTAGTGGTGGTAGTAGTAGTAGTATAGTAGTAGTAGTAGTAGTAGTGGTAGTAGTAGTAGTAGTAGTAGTAGTAGTAGTCGTAGTAGTAGTAGTGGTGGTATTAGTAGTAGTAGTAGTCGTCGTAGTAGTAGTGGTGGTAGTAGTAGTAGTAGTAGTAGTAGTAGTGGTGGCAGTAGTAGTAGTAGTGATGGTAGTAGTAGTAGTAGTAGTAGTAGTAGTAGTAGTAGTAGTAGTAGTAGTATAGTAGTCGTAGTAGTAGTGGTGGTAGTAGTAGTAGTAGTAGTAGTAGTCGTCATCATCATCATCATCATCATCTTTATTGCATAACATACAAGGAGTTGTATGTTACACATCACACACAAAAAAATATCATGAATTTAAAGGAAGTGGAACTCCTCTCATATTTTCATGGTTCTGAACCCAAGTAATTCTTGCTAAAATTACATTCATGCTGTTATCTAAAAAAGTTATTTTATAAATTCTGAATAAAAAGCTTAAAAAAGATTTAAAAGACATACCCTCAAAAAACAAAGGTTTGTTCAAAATATATGCAGAACAATTTTTCTTTCTTAAAGATCTAAAATACCTAGCTTGAACTGTTGTTACATAATGTTTTAATAAAAGCATGTTACACTCTTTGACAATACTGTGATTACTGGTTAAAAATGGACATCCTAAAATTTTCTTAAGTGCATTTGTATAAGCTATCTCAAATGTTTTAAATATATAACTCGAGTTAATCTTACATAAATTCCACATTTGAAGACCATAGATAGGAATACTGTATGACTTGAATAGAAAAAGTAATGCTTTTGAATTGATTCCTTTAAACTTACGCAAGACAGTGTTAAATTTACTGTAAAAACTTTGAAGCCTTTCCTCTACATCTATTTTATCACAAAAATTGAATGACAAATAATGTCCTAAATACTTTTAATTTTCCACGATTTTATAGTGACTTATATATCCCTTCATCTTACAGTTCTTCTTATTTACATCATGAAAGACCATACATTTAGATTTTGAATGATTTACCTTTAGTTTCAAACTTTTAATTTTACTTTCAAATACATCTAATAGTGTTTCTAAGTTATTATGAGAGTCAGCAAGTAAAACTATGTCATCAGCATACGCTATAATATTCATTCTAAATTATCCATATTTACATCCTACGTCAAGGTTGGATATGTCCCTGAGAAGATCATCAATATATAATTTAAATAGTAATGGCGACAAAATTCCTCCTTGTCTTACACCAGTATCGATTTCTGTATAAGATCCTTGAAGGCCATTCCATATAATTCTAGCACTCTGGTTTCTCAAATAATTCATTAAAAATAAAACAATGTCAGGAGAAATGTTCCTATCTAATAACATATTACCTAAAATAAAATGATTTACCTTATCAAAAGCTTTGGACAAATCCATAAATGCTACAAATACTTTATCATTATTTTTTGTATAAGAATGAACAGTTTCTTTTAGAAGGAAACAAGCATCATTGGTTGACATGTTTGCACAAAAACCCAACTGTTTATGGCTAAAATCAAGTTTTTCCTCTAAAATGTCTAATATGTGCATTTCAAATAATTTCAATATACATGATGACTGCATTACTGGTCGATAATTGTTTGAATCACCGATATTTCCCATAGTATCTTTTATTATAGGATTTATATCACCCCTAAGCAAATGTGAAGGGATATAACAGTGGCTATAACATGCATTAGTAGTAGTGGTGGCAGTAGTAGTAGTAGTAGTGGGTGGTGCTAGTAATAGTAGTAGTAGTAGTAGTTTTAGTAGTAGTAGTAGTAGTCGTATATAATAGAGAGAGAGATGATAGGATGAAGGACAGGTTACTGGGTGGGGAGGAAGGAGGGTAGGCTCAAGGTAGGAATCCTTCCAGGGTAGGAAAGGAGGTTAAAAGGATGGGATGAAAGGAAAGGAAGGAAAGGAGGTTGGGATGGAAGGATGAAAGGAAGGAAAGAAGGGAAGGATAGAAGGAGTATTAGCTCAGCGGACGTCTTAATGCAGGCGCGGGTAGGGGGGGGGCAAGGGGGTGGGGGTAAGGGGTGGGGGGTTGGGGTGTGTGGGGAAAGGGGGAAGGGGCTGTCTGTCGCGTGTGCCCCCAGGGAGACGTGAGGGTGAGTGATGCCCGCCCGTCACACCCGACTCTCCCTCCCGCCCTTGATTATAAGGCGGTCCCCCATCCCCCATTCTCCCCCCACCCTCCCCCCTGATCCTCCCCCCTGCTCCTCCCTCCCGCCCGCTTTGCTCTTCTAATGGGACAATAAGATAAGGCGTGAGAGTGGGCGAACGTGAGGCCTCGAAAATAACAGAGACAAGTGAAGGAGTGGTGAAAGGAAGGTTGGCAGAGGAGATGAGCGTCCCGACCTCCCACGGTAACACATGTCCTCCTCCTCCTCCTCCTCCTCCTTCTCCTCCTCTTCCTCCTCCTCCTCCTCCTCCTCCTCCTCCTCCTCCTCCTCCTCCTCCTCCTTCAGTGAGAGGCTTCTTCCCTGCCCCCCAGAAACATGAGTAGCTCGCGTTCACCTGCACGACTTGTGATCCCAGGTGGTGCTCAAGATGGGGGAAGAACACGAGTTTCTGCATGGAAAGTATTGTTGATTCTGATGGCGTGATGGCGAGGAACGAGAGAGAGAGAGAGAGAGAGAGAGAGAGAGAGAGAGAGAGAGAGAGAGAGAGAGAGAGAGAGAGAGAGAGATATTGGGGGGGGTTAATCAGATGCAGCTTTACAAAAAATACCATCCATAATAACATTTGGAATAAGAAACATCAAATCAATCCTATAATAGTCTTTTAGCGTAAGACTGTTTAGCGTAAGACTATGAATGTCGGCTAAAATAAGTCAATATATCAGTAAATTATGTAATGGAAGAAGGTTTTAGGTTGAGCAGAAAATAGAAAATGACCAACGAAGACATTAACACGTCCCCTTAACAAGTCCCCTTAACAAGTCCCCTTAACAAGTAACCAGTCCCCAATCCCCCCTAACAAAAACTAAAGACAATCAGTTTCTCTTCAACATAATTATCTTTTCTGAACTCATCTTTTTGTCCGACTTGTCTTAATGAGCTGGAGTGCATTCATTATTATCTCGTCTCTCTGTTTTATGTCTTCTTCTTTCTATCTTTTATCTTTTACTCTTCCCTCCTCCCTCCCTCCCTCCCTCCCTCCGTGCCGTTCATGCCGCGGGTCGTATCAGCTCCATTAGCAAGCCTCACATTCTGTCACGTTCTCCCCTGCTGTCAACACTCCATTTTCTGATGCACTTTGAAAAGCCGCGAAAAAAACCCAACGTAACTAAGCTGAGAGAAAAAGTTTGAAAAATCTCTACTCTCGACACAAGACATCGGATACTTTCTGTTTACCTTCGCCTTTCTCATTTAAAAAAAAATCAAAAACGTAACTTAGGTGAAAGAAAAAGTTTGAAAATTCTTGATTCTCGACACAAGACATCGGATACTTTCTGTTTACCTTCGCCTTTCTCATTAAAAAAAAAAACTCAAAAACGTAACTAAGGTGAAAGAAAAAGTTTGAAAAATCTCTACTCTCGAGACAAGACCACTGGGTACTTTCTTCTTTCCTTCACTGAAAAGCCGAGAAAAAAGAAGAAGAAAAAGTAACTTAGGTGAAAGAAAAAGTTTGAAAAATCTTTACTCTCGAGACAAGACCACTGGGTACTTTCTTCGTTCCTTCACTGAAAAGCCGCGAAAAAAAAGAAGAAAAAGTAATTTAGGTGAAAGAAAAAGTTTGAAAAGGCTTTACTCTCGACAGACACCGCGGGTATACTTATTTTTTCCGTCACCTGTCTCATTTTAACCCCTTGAGACCCAGAGCGTAATTTCCATTGTAATTTGGGTACCATTAGACGTTTTTTTAGTGAATATAAGAAATACGTAATATATATGACCTGTTTAGAATTCTTCTTCAACCAACTAATTTGGTATATTAAGTTAGTTATCGTATTTTTATGGCTAACAACAGACGATTTTATTTAACAAAGGAAAGACCTGGGCGTAAAGGGGTTAAGAAGCTCTTCTTTAACGGCAAGGATTTTTATCATTAAATTCCGTGGATAAGGAAAACAAGTGGCATATTCCCGTTTTTTGGAACAGTATGTCGCGTTTACTCTTGAACACGTCAGGTTAGGTTACGTTAGGTTACGGTTAGGGTAGGATAGGTTTCTAGTTATATAATATGGAAGGTAAGGGTGGTAAGGTAAGGGAAGGCTTAGGGTGCGTTGTGGCGTGTTCAGGAAGGCATATCGTATGGTTCCCGTGGGTTTGTGGGGCGGGTCATGTCTCAGGCAGGACCCAGTGTAACCCAGCAGGACCCAGCACCCTCCATCAGCCCCACCGCCCCCCTCATTACCGTAATGGGTCCCAACAGCCACTCAGACACAGACACGACGATCCGCGCGGCTCATCGGGTCGTCGTAATATCATCATCAACGGGCGGCGGGCGGGATGGCAGGAAAAGTAGATGAAAAAGGATGAAAACAGGATGAAGGAATAAGATGAAAAGGGTGAAAAAGAAAAGGATGGAAAAGGGAAAGGATGAAAAAAAGGAGTAAATAAGAAGGTGAGAGAGAGAGAGAGAGAGAGAGAGAGAGAGAGAGAGAGAGAGAGAGAGAGAGAGAGAGAGAGAGAGAGAGAGAGAGAGAGAGAGAGAGAGAGAGAGAGAGAGAGAGAGAGAGTTGGCTTATGGAGCTATGACGTAAAGACCATATTTGCGGGATTTTTTTTGAAATTTTTATGTAAAGACCATATTTGCCGGGTTTTTGTTTTGTTTTTTGAGAGAGGTAGAGTCCTGAGTGCCTTTTTTCCTTTCCTCAAAATGGTTCCTCGTGCCTTATAACACCAAGACAGAGAAAACTCACCCTTACAATCGCCTCGCACTAAGGTCACACGTCGCTTGTCTCCTACTCTCCTCGTAACCAAATTTGATCAAAGTGGGTATCTGCCACTAATGAGACCATCACACTCATCATACTCATCATACTCATCATTCCCCTTATTGTAGACTTTGCGCCGTAGATGGAAAGCTAAGGAGGAGGCAGCACGCGACCTTGCTCCTCCTCGTCCCCTCCACAAGGCTTAAAGTCGCCCTGCCCCGCGTCTTCCCTGCAGCACCGTCTTGGAGGGGCGCGGCGGTAATGGTTATTTCTCCATCATAGCGTCTCATTGAGTGCTTCCCCTTGGACACCAAGGACGCCGGCGGGACGGAGGGGAAGGGGGTAAAGGGGCGTGAGAGAGAGAGAGAGAGAGAGAGAGAGAGAGAGAGAGAGAGAGAGAGAGAGAGAGAGAGAGAGAGACAGAGAGAGAGAACACACAGACAGAGACACACAGACAGAGACAGAGACAGAGACAGAGACACAGACAGAGACACAGACAGAGACACAGACAGAGACACAGACAGAGACACAGACAGAGACACAGACAGAGACACAGACAGAGACACAGACAGAGACACACAGAGGAGGAGGAGGAGGAGAGAGGAGAGAGGAGAGAGGAGAGAGGAGAGAGGAGGAGGAAGTTGAAGAATAGGAGAGAATATTCTGTTCATCTCTATTATCATTCCCTCCTTTGGAAATCGACGGACTGACGCCTTCTAATGACAATAAACAAAGCGATATATGAGTCACAAAACACCTTTATTAAGTCTGTTGTGTTTTTTCTTGCACGGTTTTACTTTATTGCTGGTTTGTACTGTTATCAAAATTTCTTCTTCTTTTTCTTCTTTCGAATACATAATTACCTGGGTGTCGTTTGTTATAAGATAAGAGAAAGAGAGAGAGAGAGAGAGAGAGAGAGAGGAGAGAGAGAGAGAGAGAGAGAGAGAGAGAGAGAGAGAGAGAGAGAGAGAGAGAGAGAGAGAGAGAGAGAGAGAGAGAGAGAGAGAGAGAGAGAGAGAGAGAGAAGAATGATAATGATGATGGCATGGATGAAAAGACATGTTTATAAGCAATAACAAGAATGTGATAAACAGTAATCGAAAAAAATATATACGAGTAATAAGAGGTGGAGGAAAAGACTCAATTATTTTTCTTCTGTTTTTTTAATCCCCCGGAATAAATATAAGTCTCATAAACAGCATATTTTCCGATGTGAGTGTGTGGGGGGGGAGGGGGGGCGTCTGATGAATATTCCTAATCCCCCTCCAAAACAAAATATAATTCAGAATAAAATCAAGTACAAAGAGAAAGAAAAGGCCATCAAAGTCCAGAAAATTCTTTGTCATAAACTTAGAGAAGCATGGAACGGATTGTGATATTAGTGGCTTGGCATTGTACTCCCTCCTCGTCCTGATGGGGTGAGGCGATAAGGTCGAAACTCCCGCCTTTATCCTCGTCATCGTCTCCGTCAGGGCTTCGCAGGGACGATTAGAAAACACGATGGTCCATGAATTCAGCTGAAAACTAATTGCATCCTGATTTTCCTTCATTAACCTACCTGGATGTCTCCTTACCGGCAGACGAACGCAGGTAACCGAAATTAAATGGAGCCGAAATCTGCACCGTGACGAAAGGGACGTTTGCGCGCTCGGTGCCGAATTTGTATCCCGCCAGAATCTCCCTCTGTCGCTCTTCCCAAATTGGCGCGCACCCGGTCGCTCCTTTACCCTAATGGCCGTCCAGGTAAATGGCTGTATGACGAGAATTACATAGTTACTGCACGTAATTGTGTGTGTGTGTGTGTGTGTGTGTGTGTGTGTGTGTGTGTGTGTGTGTATTCACCCATGGTCTTGTCCACGCGACCCGGACTCGCGATCGCCAGTTTCATCCTCCCGGAGATAGATAGATAAATAAATAGATAGATAGATAGATAGATCTGTATATATGTGTGTGTATACACACACACACACACACACCCACCCACCCACACACCCACACACCCACACACACACTCACCCACCCACACACACACATATACACACACACACATACACACACATTGAATTTGTACTAAGACTACCGTAATACTCCACTAGATCCGAGCTGATCTCCCCCCTCCCCTCCTCCCTCCTTCCCCCTCCCCTCCCCTCCCCTCCCCTCCCCCTTCAGCCCCCTGATTGGCTCTGCCCGGCGTGAGTCACGGGCTCAGCCAATCAGGTGGAGGCAGGAGCTAGCCTCACCGTGCGTCCTCCGGAAGATATTGGAACCAGCGGTGACATCAGGTTGGAGTTAAGACGACTGTCTATACCATAAGGCTGTGTAAAGCATGTACCATCAATATGATATTGGACCTTATCGACACCCTTGTAGCTCCTTATAAGGTCATGTTGCTTTTGAGACATCCTTAATATTGCTACCCATGGTGTTTTGCGCTTCTTCTTCAGATTAAGAGAAACCGGAGAGAAGATGTTCCTCAAAGTGAAAGGTGGGAACAAGAATGAACCCGCGAAGGGTTGCGGGAAACTCCGCAAGAAGCAAGTGAGAAAAGTGTTCAAGAAAACTATTCCCTCGTTGAAGACCTTCCCGAACGAGCACTACGACTACGCGCGGCCCAAGCGCCACGGCGTGTGCGTGCCCGTGGCCAGCCGCCGCAGGGAGCGCTGGGCGGGGAGCGCTGCCTCCAGGCGGCACCAGTGGCGGCAGCTGCTGGCCTTCGAGATCTCCGATGCAAGGCGATGCGGAAAGAAGGACGACGTCAAGACTAAGGACTTCGTTCAGCAAGTCATCTACTCGTACAAGACGAGCAAGAAACAAACAGAGAAGACTGCCAACAAGTCCAACAGTCCTTCCTCGACGTCACGATTCCGCGCCGTCTTGCAGAGCGCCGCCGAGTGTGCGCCAACAGACTCCTCCGCGCTGTTTGCCGGCCACACGTTCCCCGCAGCCCTGCAGTGCACCAACGGTGCGTGCACACGCACAAACCCGGAGGCTTTCGTCCCAGAAAATGGTAAGCAGTGCGACCACTGCGGCGGCCATGCCTTCAGCGCGGGTCATCCTCCTGCCCCTAAGGCCGAGGGTGAAGGCAGTGGCTGTGACGCCCTCCAGCCCAGCCCTCACCCTCACCACGACCACCTCGACCGCTATTACCGCCACTATGATGAAGAAATGGCCAAATGCCCATCCGTGCCCTCAGCCATGAGTACCTGCACCGCGCAGTACATGCCCACGATCATAAACCTTCAGCGGACCACCAACATGCTGAGGATGGATCAGTTTACATGCTCGACTGAAGAATACTGAGGATCCTAATCAGTCTCTTCTTGCTGAAGATCCTAATCAGTCTCCTCTTACTGAAGATCCTAATTAGTCTCTTCTTACTGAAGATCCTAATTAGTCTCTTATACAACACCATCATGCAACATCTTGTCATAACAGACAACAAATATTACTGTCATTAATGTTGTTCTAATGCAATGACTATCTTTTTACCATCTTCTCTCTATCATTATAATACTGGTACTATTGATATTGATATCTAAACATTATTTGTGTGTGTGTGGTATGCATCGGCCTGCGCGCAAAACCGTCCGTCTGTCCGTCTGTTTGTTTGTCACTTTTTACCTACTACTACTGATATTGATATTGTTATCATACTATACTTTTTACCATCTTCTCTCTATCATTATAATACTGGTACTATTGATATTGTCATCATACTATACTGATATCATACTTATAGCTGCGAGACCTTTGTCTTTATGTCCGTCTGTCTGTCTGTCATTAGGTTGTGATGTGTATAGTGGCGCCTGTGATCAGAGGGTCATACCACCTACAAGTGACCTACATCTACCTCAATCAAATTACTGATAAACTTTTTAACCTTTTCACTGCCGGACACAGAATATTTACTGGTCACTGCTGGACTCGGGGAGGCGAATTGA
The DNA here is from genome assembly GCA_016584305.1 of Chionoecetes opilio. Classification (NCBI taxonomy): domain Eukaryota; kingdom Metazoa; phylum Arthropoda; class Malacostraca; order Decapoda; family Majidae; genus Chionoecetes; species Chionoecetes opilio. The sequence continues at coordinate 31,279 of JACEEZ010018140.1, forward strand.
TTTTGTGGCAGAAGGCATCAATTAAAAGCTATATTGATTATGATGTTGATGTGAGTTTAATTATGGAAGGATCAAAGAAGTAATCAGGAATATAAGACAAAAATGAGACATGGAATATCTTCAAAAATTTATTGATGAAAAAAAAATCATCACAAACGATTATATTCTTCCTTTCCTCCTCTCTCTCCCTCATCTTTCCATACGTCCCTTCCTTCTCTCATCATCCATTCCATCTTTTCCTTCATTAGCCGCTACCCTGCACCTCCCTTCTCTCCCCTTCTCTGCATCGCGCCCCTTCCACCTCCCCCCCCGAGCCACGAGGCAGAGGGGGTAGGGGAGGGGACGTCAGGTTTGCATTATTATAATTAGTGTGAGGGAGCAGCGTAACGAAGCCAGTGTAATACGATAACAATATGTAATTGTCCTCATTTACCTGTGAGGCGGCTGGATTGTAGCGCAGTGGCGGGGGGTGCAGGTTAGGAGGAGGAGGAGGAGATGCAAAGATTTTTTTTTCTTTCTTCTCCCCTTCTTTCTTTTCCTTCTGTTCTTTTTCTTCCTTTTCCTTCTCCTTCATTTCTTTCTTTTCTTTCTATTCCTTTTCTTTCTTATTCCTACTCCTTCTTCATTTCCTCCTCCTTCTCCTTCTCCTCCTCCTCTTCCTTCTCTTCTTCCTCCTCCTTCTCCTTCTACACCCCTTTTTCCTCCTCCTCCTCCTCCTCCTCCTCCTCCTCCTCCTCCTCCTCCTCCTCCTCCTCCTCCTCCTCCTCCTCCTCCACCTCCTCCTCCTCCTCCTCCTCCTCCTCCTCCCGTGGCAGAATGCAGACTCACTCCCTCGTGCTTAAGATACTTGGGTTCCTGATATGGACAAGATTAAACGACATGAACTTAATGTAAAAGGAAAACTCTCTCTCTCTCTCTCTCTCTCTCTCTCTCTCTCTCTCTCTCTCTCTCTCTCTCTCTCTCTCTCTCTCTCTCTCTCTCTCTCTCTCTTCTCTCTCTCTCTCTCTCTCTCTCTCTCCTCTCTCTCTCTCTCTCTCTCCATCATCATCCTTAGTATTATCTATAAATAGGATCGAGTTTAGTTCAGGTTTAAAGGTGAACACACACACGCACAAACACATGTACTTTCTCAGAAATCGCCTTCGTCACAGCACGAAATAACGAGTATATATAAGAGAATGCAATGGTAAAGAAAATATAATGGACCTAATGATGGAGATGG
>JACEEZ010018140.1:37500-125000 GCA_016584305.1 Chionoecetes opilio
GTGCGTGTGCGTGTGCGTGTGAGTGTGAGTGTGAGTGTGAGTGTGAGTGTGAGTGAGTGTGAGTGTGAGTGTGAGTGTGAGTGTGAGTGTGAGTGTGAGTGTGAGTGTGAGTGTGAGTGTGAATGTGTGTGTGTGTGTGTGTGTGACTGTGTGTGTGACTGTGTGTGTGTGTGAGTGTGAGTGTGTGTGAGTGAGTGTGTGCCTTGACCACAAATATAATCTATACAGTTTTTATTTCATGACATTTCAGACCTATCCATGAACCTTATTATCAGAACCATAATACTAACTTATCCAATTCAAATAATATAGAAAAACACACTTCACCAATTACCTTTATTTTTCTTATCTCTCTAATCTCACATTCATTTTGTCTCACCTACAGATGACTTTCACACTTGCATCGAGTAAGGTAAGTAATGAACCGGTTTTTCTCTTGTATATAACGTGTATCCTTCACCACACGGCTATCATATTGTACTCAGGGCGTCTTATTAACTATAAAGGGTAACTACACTGCCAAAGGACAACCTGGAGATGCCCTTAGAGATGACAGTGAAGGTGGTGTCACTAAGGTTACCTGTCCAAACCAAGGGCGACGGGGGATTAGTTAATGGGAACACAATTATCAGGTAGGCAAGGTGGCATTAACTTCATCGGGACCTTTAAAGTATAGGGCAGTGGTGGTGTACCGAGGCATGCAGGTGTGATACTGTGCAAGGAGGAGTGAGGGAAGAGGAGGAGGAGAGAGGAGAAGGAGGACGAGAAAGGGGAAGAGGAGGAGTAGGAGGAGGAGGAGAAATGGGAGAAGAGAAGGGGAAAAAGGAGGAGGAGTAGGAGGTAGAAAAGTGGGGGAAGAGTAGGGAAAAGAGGAGAAGGAGGAGTAAGAGAAGGAGAAAAGGGAAGCGGAAGGAAAGTAGAGGAGGAGTAAGAGGAGAAGGAGAAAGGGTAAGACGAAGGGAAGAGGAGGAGGAAGAAGAAAAAAAAGGAGTAGGAGAAGGAGAATGGTAGTAAAGACAAGGAGAGATGGACAAAACGTATCACTCACTTTTATTTTATTTCATTCATTTACTAGGAATTCTACACGACAAACTCTCTGTTCTTGTTATTCACCCTTTCCTTCTGTTATTCACCCTTTCCTCCTGTTATTCACCCTTTCCTTCTGTTATTCACCCTTTCCTTCTGTTCATCACCCTTTCCTTCTGTTATTCACCCTTTCCTTCTGTTATTCACTCTTACCTTCTGTTCATCACCCTTTCCTTCTGTTCATCACCCTTTCCTTCTGTTATCCACCCTTTCCTTCTGTTCATCACCCTTTCCTTCTGTTATTCACCCTTTCCTTCTGTTCATCACCCTTTCCTTCTGTTATTCACCCTTTCCTTCTGTTCATCACCCTTTTCTTCTGTCATTCACCCTTTCCTTCTGTTATTCACCCTTTCCTTCTGTTATTCACCCTTTCCTTCTGTTATTCACCCTTTCCTTCTGTTATTCATCCTTTCCTTCTGTTATCCACCCTTTCCTTCTGTTCATCACCCTTTCCTTCTGTTATTCACCCTTTCCTTCTGTTATTCACCCTTTCCTTCTGTTATTCACCCTTTCCTTCTGTTATTCACCCTTTCCTTCTGTTATTCACCCTTTCCTTCTGTTATTCACCCTTTCCTTCTGTTCATCACCCTTTCCTTCTGTTCATCACCCTTTCCTTTCACTCTTCCTCCCTTCGTCAGTTCCAGAAAAATGTTGTCTGCCCTCTCTTACTTCACTCTTAGCTCTTCTTCCTTCTTTTTCTCCTTCTCCTATTCCTCCTCCTCCTCTGTTCCTCTGGTTTTCTCCTTCTCCTCTCCCTCCTCCTCCTCTGTTCCTCTGGTTTTCTCCTTCTCCTCTCCCTCCTGTTCCTCTGGTTTTCTTTTTCTTAACATGTTATCGATCGTTTCGTAACTATTTGTTGTACGTTGGGGTCTTAAGTGATAATGAGCAATTTCTCTTTTTTTTTTTGCTCTAACGGACGGGAAAGCTGATCTTTCGCAAATTACTTTTCACTCCTTCACTAACAACAAGAGTTTCATAATATTTCACACGTTTTCATGTTTTAAAATCTTTCGCACCTGAGACCGCGGGACGCCGGGATGGCCACTTTTGTATTGCTGTGTTTATAAGTTTATACTCTCTGATATATAGGAAAGCAGCGATTCTTTCCTTTCATCTAATTTACTCACTTATTTACTCACTTACTCACTTTATTCACTTACTTTTATCTTACTTTACTCTTATCTAGTTTACTTATTTCATGCATGGCCTTTACTCAGTTCACACACTTTCCATTTATCACCTGAAATTCCATAAAGCGATTCGACAGTCGTTTTCTTGTCTCTGTATAGGAGGGTGATTTGTCTTTTTGATATTTCCTAAGAAGAACTTAAACGAATTATTACACGTGCAGCACATTGATGGATATTTTGTTGACCACAACATACACTTTCTAGAATCATAATAATCACGATATATGTATGGTCCAGCAAATTACTTTATCAATTAGTGAGCCTATGTTTACGGTAAAATTGAATTATAACAAGTAGTTCATACATTAATTTGACACACACAAAAAAATACCCGCTCAAAACAGATAAAATACATAATCCTTGAAATAAAATAAAAAGTAAAAACTTACATAGAGATTTAGCTTCGATGAGATGGTAATTACCAATAACTGTGACAACTATGGGTATAATTTGAAAGTAGCTCACGTGTCACTGTTTTATTTACCTGTTCAGTATGAGTCCCCAAGGTTAGCTAAATCCCTGAAAAGTTTAATAAGTTATATAAAGCAATTTGATATTACTTTTTTTCTGTCTTATATAGTACTTTTTTTCTGTCTTAATATTACTTTTTTCTGTCTTAAATATTACTTTTTTCTGTCTTAAATATTACTTTTTTTTCTGTCTTATATAGTACTTTTTTTCTGTCTTAAATATTACTTTTTTTCTGTCTTAAATATTACTTTATTCTGTCTTAAATATTACTTTTTTTCTGTCTTATATAGTACTTTTTTTCTGTCTTATATAGTACTTTTTTTCTGTCTTAAATATTACTTTTTTCTGTCTTAAATATTACTTTTTTTCTGTCTTAAATATTACTTTTTTCTGTCTTATATATTACTTTTTTTCTGTCTTGTATAGTACTTTTTTCTGTCTTATATATTACTTTTTTCTGTCTTGTATATTACTTTTTTCTGTCTTATATATTACTTTTTTTCTGTCTTATATATTACTTTTTTTCTGTCTTATATATTACTTTTTTTCTGTCTTATATATTACTTTTTTTCTGTCTTATATAGTACTTTTTTTCTGTCTTAAATATTACTTTTCTCTGTCTTAAATATTACTTTTTTCTGTCTTAAATATTACTTTTTTTCTGTCTTAAATATTACTTTTTTTCTGTCTTATATATTACTTTTTTCTGTCTTATATAGTCTGTATCACAAAAATCAACCCTCACAGTGCCAAAAAATCGAATATCACAACCTGCCTGGCGGTATTAAGAACATAAGAACATAAGAAAAGAAAAAAGCTACAAGAGGCAGCGAGACCTACACGAGGTAGTTCCTGTTAACCCCTTCACGCCCAGATTTTTCCTTTGCTATAAAAAATAGTATGTTGTCGAGCCATAAAATTACGAAAAGTAACTGAATATACCAAATTAGTTAGTGGAAAAGGATACTAAACAGGTCATATCTATTAAACATTGCTTATATTCACAAAAAATCGTCTAATGGTACCCAAATTACAATGGATATTACGATCTGGGACTCAAGGGTTTAATTGGCAGCAGGAACACCCTCTGGCCCTCCCACTGAGCCCCGGGGAATTAGGTTTAGAAATAAGACTAATTATTGATTAACTCCTTCATCTTTGCTGTCGAACCTTCCGCCAGATGCACCGGTAGGCTTATACTGGGTTACCGGCGACAGGTGCAGGGCAGGGCGTGGGAGAATCCAGGTATTTCCCTTCAGGTGTTAGGAGGAAAGGTAACGCTTCTTCCACGCGGCCGGGTCAATGTAGGCTCCTAGATCAATAAACTTTTAATAGATAGATAGTCAGTTAATTTTGGTAGGCTCAATCAGGTGCTGTAAATGTAGACTCAATCACGCGCTCTAAATGTAGGCTCAATCACGCGCTCTAAATGTAGGCTCAATCACGCGCTCTAAATGTAGGCTCAATCAGGCGCTCTAAATGTAGACTCAATCACGCGCTCTAATTGTAGGCTCAATCACGCGCTCTAAACGTAGGCTCAATCAGGCGCTCTAAATGTAGGCTCAATCAGGCGCTCTAAACGTAGGCTCAATCAGGCGCTCTAAATGTAGGCTCAATCAGGCATGACCAGTGGAGGCCAGTTTTGCGATTCCTGCCATTTTAGAACATCACCCCTATTTCCCTTCCTATGGTTTATCAGTATATATGATATACCGTTATCTTCGTAAATCTTTGTTCTATAATATTATCAAATAAAAAACAGTAAAATACACTAAAGAAATGCCATTATGAGAGAGTGAAGAAATATGCATGACCTCAGTTCAACTTAAACTCTTCGCCATTTAATATTTTGCGAGAAAACATTTTAGACGAAACATATCAATAGAAGCGGATTTTCATTAGCTTTCCATTGATATATTTCTTTTTCTGATAAATGAATTAGAACCATGCATAAATTAGCGTTAACTAAAAAAATAACATCATCAATCGGATCGGCAAGTAAAAAAGTGTTCTATGAATACAGTAGACTATGGCTTATCAGTATAAATGATACACTGTTATCTTCGTGAATGTTTGTTCTATAATATTATCAAATAAAAAACTAAAATACAATAAAGAAATTCCATTATGAGACTCTGAAGAAATATGCATGAACTTATATTCACTTAAACTCATCGCCATTTAATATTTTGCGTTAAGACTTTTTACATGCAACATATCAATAGAAGCGGAATGGTATTAGCTTTCCATTGCTATATTTTATTTTCTGATAAATTAATTAGAACCATGCATAAATTAGCGTTAACTAAATAAATAACATCATCAATCGGGTAATTATCCCAATAGATGATGTTATGTTTTTAGTTAACGCTAATTTATGCATGGTTTTTATTCCTTTATCAGAAAATGAAATATATAAATAGAAAGCTAATGAAAATCCGCTTCTATTGATATGTTTCATCTAAAATGTTTTCTCGCAAAATATTAAATGGCGATGAATTCAAGTGAATGCATATTTCTTCACTCTCTCATAATGGCATTTCTTTAGTATATTTTACTGTTTTTTATTTGATAATATTATAGAACAAACATTTACGAAGATAACGGTATATCATAGTATACTGATAAACCATAGGAAGGGAAAAGGGAGTGATGTTCGAAAATGGCAGGAATCGCAAAACTGTCCTCCACTGGAAATAGCCCAAAATGAGTAGCAAGTCCAGTATAGAGTAGTCTTTGTGTAGACTTAATCACGCGCTCTAAATGTAGATTCAATCACGCGCTCTAAATGTAGACTCAATCACGGGCTCTAAATATAGATAATCACACGCTCTAAAGACTAGATAATGGCAATCAACGAGCTGAAAACAGAAAACAGCGCTGAGATTACTGTTTGTTTTCGGGTGTAAAGACGAAATAATGGAAATCAAGAAGAAAACAGCGCTGAGATTACTGTTTCTTTTCCTGTAGTGCGCCGCTTTGGATCAGTGTCTCAGCGTTGGCCTCGGCAGTGGGCAGAGGGGGAGTGTAGGGGGGGGGGGGCAGAGAGGGGGTGGGGGGAGGGGGCAGAGAGGGTGTAGGTGTGTAGGGGGCGGAGAGGGGGTGTAGGGGGTGAGGCGCGTGACCTGTTTGCGAGAAGTGAGAGATGCAATCCAGTAGTCAACAAAGGTCTTGGTTATTGACGGGGCAGTGGCCGTACCTCATGCCTCGCCTCGGCCCGGCCCCCTCAACTTCTTCGTTAGGCTGTTCCTAATGTTGCCTCTGCTGTTGTTGTTGTTGTTGTTGTTGTTGTTGTTGGTGGTGGTGGTGGTGGTGGTGGTGGTGGTGGTGGTGGTGGTGCTGTTGTTGTTGTTGCTGTTGTTGTTGTTGTTGTTGCTGTTGTTGTTGTTATTGTTGTTGTTGTCGTTGTTGCTGTTGTTGTTATTGTTGTTGATGTTGTTGTCGTTGTTGCTGTTGTTGTCGTTGCTGTAATTGTTGTTGTTGTTGATGTTGTCGTTGTTGATGTTGCTACTGTTTTTGTTGTTGTTGTAATTGTTGTTGTTGTTGATGTTGTTGTTGTTGTAATTGTTGTTGTTGTTGATGTTGTTGTTGTAATTGTTGTTGTTGTTGATGTTGTTGTTGTTGTTGTTGTTGTTGTTGCTATTGTTGTTATTGTTGTTGATGTTGTTGTTGTTGCTATTGTTGTTGTAATTGTTGTTGTTGTTGTTGATGTTGTTGTTGTTGTTGTAATTGTTGTTGTTGTTGATGTTGTTGTTGTTGTTGTTGTTGTTGCTATTGTTGTTATTGTTGTTGATGTTGTTGTTGTTGTTGCTATTGTTGTTGTAATTGTTGTTGTTGTTGTTGATGTTGTTGTTGTTGTTGTAATTGTTGTTGTTGTTGATGTTGTTGTTGTTGTAATTGTTGTTGTTGTTGATGTTGTTGTTGTAATTGTTGTTGTTGTTGATGTTGTTGTTGTTGTTGTTGTTGTTTGTATGTGTTGTTTTGTTGTTGATGTTGTTGTTGTTGCTATTGTTGTTGTAATTGTTGTTGTTGTTGTTGATGTTGTTGTTGTTGTTGTAATTGTTGTTGTTGTTGTTGATGTTGTTGTTGTTGTTGTAATTGTTGTTGTTGTTGATGTTGCTATTGTTGTTGTAATTGTTGTTGTTGTTGTTGTTGTTGTTGTTGTTGTTGTTGTAATTGTTGTTGTTGTTGATGTTGTTGTTGTAATTGTTGTTGTTGTTGATGTTGTTGTTGTTGTAATTGTTGTTGTTGTTGATGTTGTTGTTGCTGTAATTGTTGTTGTTGCTGTTGTTGCTATTGTTGTTGATGTTGCTGTTGTTGTTATTGTTGTTGACGTTATTATTGTTGTTGATGGTATTGTTGTAATTGTTGTTGTTGTTGATGGTATTGTTGTAATTGTTGTTGTTGTTGATGGTATTGTTGTAATTGTTGTTGTTGTTGCTATTGTTGTTGACGTTATTGTTGTTGTTGTTGATGGTATTGTTGTAATTGCTGTTGTTGTAATTGTTGTTGTTGTTGTTGCTGTTGTAATTGTTGTTGCTGTTGATGTTGTTGTTGCTGTTGTAATTGTTGTTGCTGTTGTTGTTGTTGATGTTGTTATTGTTGATGTAGTTGTTGTTGTAATTGTTGTTGTTGTTGTTTCTTGTTGTTTCTTCCTTCCTTCCTTCTTCGTGTCCCGTTAGCGTGCACGCATATCATTATTATTATTGCAATCATTATATTATCTTTATTATGAGCATTAACATTACTATTACTACTCTTAGTGTTGCTATTACCTATATATTCGCCTCCTTCTCATCTTATTCCTATCTTTTTCCTCCATTACCTCCTCTTCCTTCATACTAAGCGTCTTATCATCTGCACCATCATCTTTCCTCCTCCTTCATCTCCTTCCACTCCACCGTTTTCCTCCTCCTCTTCCCTCAACAACCCTCATCTTACTCAAATTCGGAAGGGCATCCCGTCGCGGTCTTACATCAGCGGGAAGGCAATGCGATGGTCGTGTCCCCAGCACTCATAATTCCTCCCGCTGCCCTTTTAAGCATCCAAGAGGGAACAATAAAAACCAGCTCTTTCTCATGTCCACTTATGAACTCCACAGCCTTACTTTATAACGTATGTTCGTCCCATTAGCTTTTTTTTTTTTTTTACGGCGGTCATTGTTCTGTAATGGCGGTGCCTTTGAAGATATTGCTTATTACACGTCTTGTGATAGCTATTGTTAATTGAGCAGCTCGGAGCCACACGGGCGCGGGTAGTACTCCAGAGGCCGCTTGGGTTACGTCCCTCTCGCCCGCGTGATCCAATTAGATAGGGTCTGCCCAGGTGGTGGCAGGTGAGGCTGGGAGGCGGCGGGGAAGGTGCTCCTGCCCACCACCGTTCACCTGCTCACTTTCCCGCTCGTTACTGTTCCTGTTACTGCTGCAGGAAAATACATCTCCCTCCTCCTCCTCCTCCACCTCACTCTCTTTGTCCTCCTCGTCCTAGCTCTTCCTCGTCCTCTTTCGTGTTCTCCTCGGTAAGGCTAACGGATGCACCTCTCGGGTTACCGTTCGCAAGAAATTATTGTTTTGGCAAAATTTGTGATGGGGTAATGTTTATTAAGCGACCGGTAAATACGTTTGCTTCAGGCCACCACGCTCCGCCGATGACGAAGCCCTTGTGCAGGCTGGATACTGATCAGGGAGGAAGAGTGGTGGCGTGGGGAGGTTTGGCCGCGTGTGTGGCACCGGGTCCAGGCTCATAGCAGCAGGTGTGGCAGCGCGCCGCGGCAGGTGTGACCCCGGCAGGAGGTGTGGTAGTGCACGTAGCGGCTCAGGTGACATTTGCTGGGCCGCAGGACAAGGCCGAGTTTTGTGATTATAATTCAGTGATATTTATTTCATCATCAGCGGGCGCGTGCCACAGTTCCCCCTCCCCCCCCGTGCCCCCACTACCCCGGGTACGGCAAGCACACACACACACACACACACACACACACACACACACACACACACACACACACACACACACACACACACACACACACACACACCTCACACACACACACCACACACCACACACACACTCACACGCACACACACACACACACACACACACACACACACACACACACACACACACACACACTCACACTCACACACTCACACACACATACACACACACACACACACACACACACACACACACACACACACACACACACACACACACACACACGCACACAAACTGTTGGCAAATGTCGGGAAGGGCGAGTGTTCCGGTCGGGTGGTCGGGCAGGCTGCCGCAAATTTCTAATTTATGTATCATGAAGAGTCTGCGAGCAAAAAGCAGCGGCCGCCGTTGCACAAACCCACAATCACGTGAGTCAACAGAAATTAAGTGGTTTTTGCTCAAGCTATTGGACAACATTCCAATAAAACAAATTGTTTTAAACATATTTGCTGATACGCGGCTCACGGAGCGCCGTGTGGGCGGGAGCCAGGAGATGAGCCGCGCCACTTAGGACCCGCGGGGCCATGGCGACGGTGGACCAGGCGGTGGTGGTGGTGGTGGAGGTGAAGGTGCCACTAGTGGCGATGGTGGTGCGTGGTGGAGTGACTCGAAGTCACTGTTGTCACATAAGCTGAGGAGTGCGGGTGGTGGACTGGCGAGGGTGCGCGGGTTCACGAGACCAGGTTTGGGGACACTGGCGGCCAGTGCACGGCGTCAGCAGTGTGGACTGGCAGGTCACAGCAGGTGTGGGACTGACGGGTCACAGCAGGTGTGGGACTGGCGGGTCACATCAGGTGTGGGACTGGCGGGTCACAGCAGGTGTGGGACTGGCAGGTCATAGCAGGTGTGGGACTGGCGGGTCACAGCAGGTGTGGGACTGGCGGGTCACAGCAGGTGTGGGACTGGCGGGTCACAACAGGTGTGGGACTGGCAGGTCACAGCAGGTGTGGGACTGGCGGGTCACAGCAGGTGTGGGGCTGGCGGGTCACAGCAGGTGTGGGACTGGCGGGTCACAACAGGTGTGGGACTGGCGGGTCACAGCAGGTGTGGGACTGGCGGGTCACAACAGGTGTGGGACTGGCGGGTCACAACAGGTGCGGGACTGGCGGGTCACAGCAGGTGTGGGACTGGCGGGTCACAGCAGGTGTGGGACTGGCGGGTCACAACAGGTGTGGGACTGGCGGGTCACAGCAGGTGTGGGGCTGGCGGGTCACAACAGGTGTGGGACTGGCGGGTCACAACAGGTGTTACTTAATTATCAGTTTCACATATCCTTTGTAACAGGTGTGTCCTCGAAGGGCCTAAAGAAGGAGAGGAAGAAGAACAAGGGGAAGAGGAGGAGAAGGAGGAGGAAGGGAAGGGGGAGGTGAGACGCGAGGCTTGAGGGCGGAGGGGCGGAGGGGCTGGTGATCTTGATAGTTGGGCAGGATTGTGTAGATGTGAAGGTGGTGCGACACAGTGGTGTGGCGTTGCAATACAGCTGTCACTACACATGCTGACGGTGCAGGGTGACAAACACGTGTGTAGCGGTGCAGGCTATCTGATCCACACCTGTCGCTACATAATGGTGGGCTGACACTCCTTCTACACATTACAGGGCAAAACCGTCCAACTTAATGCAAAACTCTTAAGAGCAAATCGTAGAAAAATTCAACTCTAATTACAATTGCATGTTGATAAAATTCAACAAGACTCTTACACGTCAGTAATCTCAGTAATTTAGCAAAACATCCAAACTCACAAATTTAAGCCATTTAATAGAACCTGTTTACATCCGCCAACGAAGTTGGAGGGGTTATATTTTCACCCCGATCTGTCTGTCTGCTGTCTGTCTGTCTGTCTGTTTGTTAGTGTACAGGATTTCTCAAAAAGTTACGAATAGATTTGGACCAAACTCGGTGTACCAAGTCTATTTGGTATAAGGAAGAACTGATTTGATTTTGAATTAAATTTATTGACAACTGTTGCCATGGCAACCAATTGATGGACAATTCGGGCGGACGTATGCGCTCATACTGAATGCATATATATATATTATATATATATTATATATATATATATATATATATATATATATATATATATATATATATATATATATATATATATATATATATATATATATTATATATATATATATATATATATTATATATATATATATATATATATATATATATTTTTTTTTTTTTTTTTTTTTTTTAGTACTTTTTTTTTTTATCGAATCACAACTGTTGCCATGGCAACCAATTGATGAAATATTCGGGCGGAGGTATGCGCTCTACTGAGTGCACCCCCCCCCCCCCCCCCTAGTTTATCTTGTTTTAGCTGGTGACTCAAAAATACTTTCGTACGAGTAGTAGTAGTACATCAGTAGTAACAGTATTAGTTGTCGTTGTAGTAGTGGTTGTGGCAGTAGTAGTACATCAGTAGTAACAGTATTAGTTGTCGTTGTAGTAGTGGTTGTGGTAGTAGTAGAGAAGATTAGTGCAGCAAAGATTATTTAAAGGTTCGATCTTTTAAGTGTTTTGGTCTCGTGTTGCATATACTCTATAACTCACCGCTTCTAAGGCTAACAGTGATGTGTGTGTGCGTGTGCGTGTGGTTGTGGTGTGTGTGGAATGGTGTATGTGTGGTGTGTATGTGGTGTTGTATGTGTGTGTGTATGTGTTGCGTTGTGTTGTAATTGTGTGTTGTGTGTGTGGTTGTGTTGTGTGGTGATGTGTTGTTGTTACTCGTGTCTGGTGTATATGTGTGTGTTGTGTGTGCGTGTGTGTGTGTGTTGTGTGTGTGTGTTGTAGTGTGTGGTGTGTTGTGTGTGTGTGTGTGTGTTGTGTGTGTGTGTATGTGTGTGTGTGTAGTGTGTGTGGTGTGTGTGTGGTGTGTGTGTGTTGTGTGTGTGTGTGTGTGGTGTGGTGTTTAGGTGTGTGTGTGGTGTGTGTGTGTGTGTGTGTGTGTAGTGTGTGTGTGTGTATGTGTTGTGTGTGTGGTGTGTGTTGTGTGTGTGTGTGTGTGTGTGTGTGTGTGTGTATGTGTGTGTGTGTTGTTGTTTGTTGGTGTGTGTGTGTGTTGTGTGTGTGTGTGTGTGGTGTGTGTGTGTGTGTGTGTGTTGGGGGTGTGTGTGTGTGTGTGTGTTGTGTGTGTGTGTGTGTGTGTGTGGTGTGTGTGTGTGTGTGTGTGTGTGTGTGTAGTTGTGTATGTGTGGTGTGTGTGTGTGTGTGTGTGTGTGTGTGTGTGTGTGTGTGTGGTGTGTGTGTTGTGTGTGGTGTGTTGTCCTGCCTCGCAATGTCCTAGTCACTCCTCCTTGGCCTCAGGAATTTTACCTAATTGAATAATCACTATAGTTTTGTTTCTCTCAAAGACCTGTAATTAGCAAGTGTGTGCTGCTTACCTGGCGGGGCGGGGCAGGTGACTCCAACCCTTAAACACCTCACACGCAAAGACCAATCTCGCATCACAAACGTCTGTCTACCAATTGATTTACACATCAATAATTACATAATTTAAAGAGACTATTATGTGAAGTATCATTATTACCACAAACTAAATTATTTTCAGCATTACAAACTACGCCCACTGTTTTGACAAGGAAGTTTAGTGTGTAGGGCGTGGGGTGGTAAGGGTGAGGGTTGCCTGCTGGTTAAGGGGGCAGGGCGGCGGCAGGGAACTGGTAATAGATAGTTAAAGGCAAGTTTGTGGAGGAGCATAGAATTATCGCTCTAACAGCCCCGTCCTCTCCTCCCTATGCCTCCCTAATGCTACCGGGAACAGAGAGAGAGAGAGAGAGAGAGAGAGAGAGAGAGAGAGAGAGAGAGAGAGAGAGAGAGAGAGACCCAAGTAGCTTTGTAATTTCTATTTAATTATATGGCAGTAAGTAAGTAAGTTAATTAGAGATCACACACACACACACACACACACACACACACACCACACACACACACACACACACACACACACACACACACACACACACACACACACACACACGCACTTTACTGACGAGGTTCCATGATAATTATACAGAACATTGTGCCTCGCCTGATGATCCTTCCATTAATTTAATCACTGTAAAGGGAGTGATGGAGGCAGGGGGGAGGCAGGGTGGAGGAGGCAGGGAGGAGGAGGCAGGGTGGAGTAGGCAGGGAGGCAGAGGCAGGGTGGAGGGAACGAAGGCAAACAGGGTGGAACGGCAGCGTGGAGGAGGCAGAGAAGCAGAGGCAGGGTGGAGGAAGCAGGGTGGAGGAGGCAGGGAGGCAGAGGCAGGGTGGAGGGAACGAAGGCAAACAGGGAGGTAGAGGCAGGGAGGCAGAGGCAGGGTAGAGGAGGCAGGAGGCAAGGGAGGATGGGAGAGGCAGGGAGGCAAGGGCAGGGTGGAGGAGGCAGGGAAACAGAGCAGGGTGGAGGAGGCAGGGAGGCAGAGGCAGGGTGGAGGGAACGAAGGCAAACAGGGAGGTAGAGGCAGGGAGGCAGAGGCAGGGTAGAGGAGGCAGGGAGGCAGAGGGAGGATGGGAGAGGCAGGGAGGCAGAGGCAGGGTGGAGGAGGCAGGGAAGCAGAGGCAGGGTGGAGGAGGCAGGGAGGCAGAGGCAGGGTGGGGGGAACGAAGGCAAACAGGGAGATAGAGGAGAGAGGAAAGGCAGGGTAAATAGTACTAAATACGTAAATTAATACAAATAAATAAAAAGTAATTCAATAAAAACAGAGTGGGATGGAGGGAAGAATATGACGAGGGAGATCAGTGAAGGAGGAAGGGAACAGGATTTGTTATAAAATAGATAATTATTGGAAAGATAGTATGAAGAAAATATTAATGGAGAAATAATAACGAAGAAATAATAACGAAGAAATAATAACGAAGAAATAATAACGAAGAAATGAAAATGAAGAAAATAATAACGAAGAAATGATAATGAAGAAATATAATAACGAAGAAAATAATAACGAAGAAATGTAATAACGAAGAAATGATAACGAAGAAATGATAACGAAGAAAATAATAACGAAGAAATGTAATAACGAAGAAATAATAACGAAGAAAATAATAACGAAGAAATGTAATAACGAAGAAATAATAACGAAGAAATGTAATAACGAAGAAATAATAACGAAGAAATAATAACGAAGAAAATAATAACGAAGAAATGTAATAACGAAGAAATAATAACGAAGAAATGTAATAACGAAGAAATAATAACGAAGAAATAATAACGAAGAAATATAATAATGACGAAGAAATAATAACGAAGAAAATAATAACGAAGAAAATAATAACGAAGAAAAAGTAATAACGAAGAAATAATAACGAAGAAATAATAACGAAGAAATAATAACGAAGAAATGATAACGAAGAAAAATAATAACGAAGAAATAATAATGAAGAAATAATAACGAAGAAGAGTTTTGGTTTTGTGTTACCTTACTTCCAATATTTTGTTTATTTGTTAACTTCTTTTTCCTACATTCGGTAAATAAGGAGAAAAAGTTAAGAGTATTTTCTTACAATATTTCCAATACATGGCTTTTCATTTTTTGTCTTACATCCGGTACTTAAAATATAGACAAGGAAGGAATGAGTCAAGAGAGATAGGAAGCCAGGGAGAAGAAGATAAAATGATGCCAGTAATAATAATGACAATAATGATAATAATAGCAATAACGCATTTTCTCATAAGTCATTCAGAGGGGCGTGCAGAAATAACCATTTATATGGCTAATCCGGAAACCAAACGTCTCGCTTATCAACAGCATAGAAAGAAAACGAGCATAAGGTCTGACTAGTAATTGGACTGCAGGATATCGAACAAAAAGCGGGAAGTACCAATCTCTGACCTCGGCTCCTTGTGTGTGTTTGTGGGTTTGTTTAGGCTTTGTTGAGCAGGTCATGCCTCCAGGGTGTGTGTGTGTGTGTGTGTGTGTGTGTGTGGCATAAAGGGTTACTAACACACACACTTGCCCAGTCCACCACCACTAGCGTTCATAAGCCAGGCAGCTGAAATGCGTGTAAGATGATGAATGAGAACAGAAAAACTAGTAATCGAAAAGGAAGATTTGTTTTATGATGGTTGCTGGATATAAATAAGTTGATAAGGAATGTTTTTGTACGACTGTTGATAGATATGTAGTTATTCTGAAGAAAGGTTGTTAGAGTGTACATAGATTGATAGAAGAAGGAAAAGCTAGTAATCGAAAGGATGATTTGTATTATGATAGTTATTGGTTGTCGGTATATATTTTTTTTTTTTGTTCGAATGTTTATAGATATGTAGTTAGAAAAAAAAGTTTGTAAGAGATAACGAAGTGCAGCTGACATGCGTATGAGACCCGAAAAGGTAGTCATCGAAAAGGAAGATTTGTATTAGGATAGTTATTAGTTGGTAATAAATTGATAAAGAATGTTTTTGTACACGTTTTTATAGACCTGTGGTTAGAAGAAAGGTTTGCCAGATATAACTAAGTGTTCATAGATTAATAGAAGAAAGTACCTACAGTAAAGTTAAAAAGTTAGTTAACCAGTTAGAGTTAGTTAAAAGTACAGTTACAGTGACCAGTTGTTTATGAAATGATGTATTAGATGGACTATTAAAGTACAGATACAGAAGCCAGGTGTTCCATAAATAAACAAATAGATTAGCCGTAAATCCGTTTAAGACCATTCCTTTAAGGCCAGCGAGAAGGACTTAAGTACAGACATTAATGATGACTCGCTGGTAATGGCCTCCCTAGTTCACACGGTAATTACTTCACATTAATCTTTGCAGTCTATGAATGATGTTGGTCTTAGCTAAAAGGTAATAATGATGTTCCGCATACAACCCGTTTAATTCTCCCTTCTCCCTTTACGGACTGCTCCCTCACTCCCTCCCTCTCCCCTCTCCCTCCCTTCCTTCCCTCCCTCCTTCCCTCCCTCCTTCCTTCTCTCCCTTCCCCCTTACCTTCCTCTCCCTCCCCTTCTTCCCTCCTTCCCTTTCCCTTCCTTCCTTCCCTACCCCTCCCTTCCCTCTCTCCCTCCCCTCCCTCCTTCCCTCCTTTCCTTCCCTCCCTTCCCCTCCTTCCCTTTCCCTTCCGTCCTACCCTACCCCTCCCTTCCCCCCCCCTCTCCCTCCTTCCCTCCCTCTTCCCTCTCCCTCCCTCCTTCCCCTCCCTCCCTACCCAACGCGGTGCACTTTTCATTAAAACTTCATCCATCATGCGGTTATTTATTGGCCGTGTATATTGTCATGTCAATTATCTATGTCCATTTTTACCATGTTCATTTATTAAAGCCAGACGATGCTTGAGTTTTTTTATTTTTTTATTGTCTCACTCCTCATCAGAAGCGAAAATTTACCTTGTGTAATTTTCGTTTTCTAATATATTTTTTTGTCCATTGTGTAAAAGTGCTTCACGGAATTTTTTTGATATGTTTTCGTCGGTTTCTCTTTTTTTTTCTCCCAGTTTAGTTTTAAAGATAATAATGGTAATGATAATGGTAATAGTAATGGTAAGAAGGATTATAATAGTAATAATGATGATATTGATATAAGATGAAGACAAAGAAGAGCAACAGCAACAACAACAACAACAACAACAACAACAACAACAACAACAACAACAACTACAACAACACACACGAGAGATTAACAAAAAAAACATTCATACAAGCTAAAACAACAACAACAACAACACTTCTTGCTACTAATGATACTTTTACTGTTGTTGTTGTATATGAATAAGCCACATAATTATAATCAATCCAAAATTAATCTCAATATAAAGAATCACAATATAATGAATGTCTTTATCAACCTTGACTTTATTATTTTATGTTACTCTTGTTGGATATTTTTAAAACAACTTTTTTTTCATAATCGAATTTCCTTTCTTGTTAACCAAATTACAACTTGACGCCCATTATGAAGAAGAGATAGATACTCAATCCAAAATGAATCTAATATAAATAATCACAATATAATGATGTCTTTATCAACCTTGACTTAATTATTGTATGTTACTCTTCTTGTTGGATGTTTTTCAAACTCAACATTTTGTTTTACTAATTTCCTTTCTAGTTGACCAAATTGCAACTTCAACATGAATGATCGAGAAGTTACACACTGAGCCATCAAAAGTTCCACGTTGTAGGCCACGCAGATAAACCCCATAATGTTAAGTGTGCTGAGTGCAAGCGTGGTCTTTAAATGTAAATGTGCCTGTACTGTACGTATAAGTGCGTACGTGTGGGTGCGTGGAGTGAGTGCGTGCGTGTGGGTGCGTGGAGTGAGTGCGTGCGTGGTGCGTGCGGTGGTGCGTGAGTGGTGCGTCGTGTGGTGCGTGCGTGTGGGTGCGTGGAGTGAGTGCATGCGTGTGGGTGCGTGGAGTGAGTGCTGCGTGTGGGTGCGTGGAGTGAGTGCGTGCGTGTGGGTGCGTGGAGTGAGTGCGTACGTGTGGGTGCGTGCGTGTGGGTGCGTGGAGTGAGTGCATGCGTGTGGGTGCGTGGAGTGAGTGCGTGCGTGTGGGTGCGTGGAGTGAATGCGTGCGTGTGGGTGCGTGGAGTGAGTGCGTGCGTGTGGGTGCGTGGAGTGAGTGCGTGCGTGTGGGTGCGTGGAGTGTGTGCGTGCGTGTGGGTGCGTGGAGTGAGTGCGTGCGTGTGGGTGCGTGGAGTGAGTGCGTGCGTGTGTTGGCTGATTGGGTGGGAGTCAGTGGGCCGCGGCAGACGAGGGCAGGTGGCGGGAAGGGTTTATTAATCACTAACGCAATCACGGTAAGACGTACGAGCAATCTTATAAGCATGCGAGGAACTAATGCATTCAGGCTGCCACTTCTTTTTAGTTCAGGATCCATCTCCCTTTTTTATCTCCTTTTTTGTATGTGTGGATTGTATTGTCTACGTTTTACCTTGTCTTATTTTGCAACGGGGCGGTTTTGGACTTGGGATGTGTTTGTTTTATATTTTTCTGTGTGTGTGTTGTGTGTGGTGTGTGTGTGTAATATGTTTGTTCATATAGGATTGAGATGTGCTAATGGAAATAGACTACTGGATAGATTAATGCGGTGTTTCTTTTGTGTGATTAGTGACTATTATTTACATATGTACCTGTCATGAGTCATAACTATGCATAGGTATAGTAATTCGAAACTATTACTACTACGTACTACTACTACTACTACTACTACTACTACTACTACTACTATACTATACTATACTATACTATACTGTACTATACTATGTACTACGTACTACTACTACTATACTACTACTACTACTACTACTACTACTACTACTACTACTACTACTACTACTACTACTACTATACTACTACTACTACTACTACTACTACTACTACTACTACTACTACTACTACTTCTACTTCTACTTCTACTACTACTACTACTACTACTACTACTACTACTACTACTACTAACTACTACTACTACTACTTACTACTACTATGCAAGAATTTACATACTCTCTCTTTCCCTCTCTAACTAAACAACTAACTCTCTCTCTCTCTCTCTGACGTGTGCCGACGTGACAAAATCGTCCCACCAACTCAACAGCGCGCCATAAAAGCGATTGTTCGGTAACGGCAGACAAGCGCCACTCTCTCTCTCTCTCTCTCTCTCTCTCTCCTTCTCTCTCCTCTCTCTCTCTCTCTCCTCTCTCTCTCTCTTCTCTCTCTCCTCTCTCTCTCTCTCTCCTCTCTCTCTCTCTCTCTCTCTCTCTCTCTCCTCTCTCTCTCTCTCTCTCTCTCCTCTCTCTCTCTCTCTCTCTCTCTCTCTCTCTCTCTCTCTCTCTCATCACCATCATCACCATCATCATCATCATCACAAATTCGTGCCTCCTTCTGATGAACACTCACACAGACACACGCGCAAAGGCATACCATTCATTTTACTACGTCTTGCAACACCTTATTCTCGACCAGCCATAAACCCTGACTGCAAAATTTACCTGTTCGTTCTCCCATGAGGTAACACTACACCACCACCATCACCACCACCTCCAACCATCACCACCATCACCGCCACCACCATCACCACCACCTCCAACCATCACCACCACCACCAACCACCACCACCACCACCACCACCACCACCATCACCACCACCACCTCCAACCATCACCACCACCTCCAACCATCACCACCACCTCCAACCATCACCACCACCAACCATCACCACCACCACCACCACCACCTCACCACCACCACCACCACCCACCACCACCACCAACCACCACCACCACCACCACCACCACCACCACCACCCTCCCAGTACTGATTAAAGGTGTGTGTGTATCGGTAGTGGCATCGGTGACGTCATCTTTGCAGGTATAACTTATATATATTTACGTCGCCGTCCAGTGAAGTGGAACCTTAATTTAGCGGTGGACCGTGAAGAAGAAACGAATTAAAGGGTTATTGATGGATGTTTTAACGTTATTTTGTGTGTTGGTAGTTATTATTAAGGCTAAAGGAATAGGAAAAGGAAGGGGGCTGATATAGTAGAATAGGACTAGACGTATAGTAGACTAATATACAGTAGAATAGAATAGGACTACAGGAAAGAATAAAGGACTAACACTCTCTCTCTCGGCTTCGGTTCTTATGGTAGATCGTGGGGAGGGAAATGTTTAAAATGTTTGTGCGAAAAAGATTAATTTATATAGAATAGTTTTGGGTGTGAGAGGGAGAGAGGAGGTGACGGGATGTGATAAGTTAAATTCTTAGGTGTGTATTTTTCTTTTTCGTGCGAAACATTAATTTTATCATTAAAGTTGTTTGTTTGGTGGAATAGATTGTGTGTTGAGGAGGAATCGAGCGTCTGTTTAAAGGAGTGAAGTATTTGGTGGAGCGAAGAGAGAATGTGTTTGAGAGAGAGAGAGAGAGAGAGAGAGAGAGAGAGAGAGAGAGAGAGAGAGAGAGAGAGAGAGAGAGAGAGAGAGAGAGAGAGAGAGAAGAGAAGAGAAGAGAAGAGAAGAGAAGAGAAGAGAAGAGAAGAGAAGAGAAGAGAAGAGAAGAGAAGAGAAGAGAAGAGAAGAGAAGAGAAGAGAAGAGAAGGTGATGGTGTGTGTGATGGAGGGAACTCATTTACGCCGGGCAGTACCTGTGATAAGAGAAATCGTCCGTCTGATTGAGCACAGGAGAAAGAAGAGACTGTATTTTTGCCTGGAATAAAACCCTTGATTATGTGTGTTCAAAAAGAGGCGACTGAGGCTGCCTGTTTGAGGGAAGCGGATGTCACTTCTGAAGAAGTTTGCCTTTTTGAGCAGCGCGACAGTGCCGACTACCTAGTACCTACTCTACTAACTACTACTACTACTACTACTACTACTACTACTACTACTACTACTACTACTACTACTACTACTACTACTACTACTACTACTACTACAAATTATACTACTACTACTACTACTACAAATTATACTACTACTACTACTACTACTACTACTACTACTACTACTACTACTACTACTACTACTACTACTACTACTACTACTACTACTACTACTACTACTACTACTACTACTACTACTACTACTACTACTACTAACTACTACTACTACTACATACTACTACTACATACTACTACTACTACTACTACTACTACTACTAACTACTACTACTACTTACTACTACTACTACTACTACTACTACTACTACTACTACTACTACTACTACTACTACTACTACTACTACTACTACTACTACTACTACTACTACTATACTACTACTACTACTACTACTACTATTACTACTACTACTATATAAGCATTTACTGCAGATACCACCATACCGCCATAACCACCTGTAGAGGGAACGATCTTGAAGTAACCTGAAACTCGGATCATCATCAACGCATGAATGATCCGCAACGCCAAGGGAGAGCGAAGACCTGCGAAGAGAGACCCGTGTGGGCCTCCTAAGGGTCCGCCACGCCTCGCCCGAACCGCTGGGACGAAAACTAATGAGAAATCGCTGCGGGTTGGGGCACGGCGTCGCTATCGGTGTGGCTATCATAATTAAGAAATGTGGGAGGGCCAACGGGAGTCTTTCATGTGTGCGAAATTAGTTAATTGAGGCCAGCGTTAGATGCCTATCGGGCCGCCTGCGTTCATTTAATTACACTCAGCTCGAGAACAAAATTGATTACTGCAGTGAGAACCCGTTTGTCCTAATAAAGTGAACTCTAGTTAACCGCGACGCCCGCCCGCCCGTGTGCCCGCCCGCCCCTCCCGTCCCCGCCTTCCCGACCTCCTGTTGGTCTCCGCTGCCGCCGCCGCCCCAAACTCGTGCCCTTCAAAGGAAATACAAAGCTGTGTGACGTTAAAGGAAGCTACACGAGTGCCAGAGAGGAATGAAGATAAGTCTGTATATTACGTAACTTTAGATAATAATGATGATAATGAATGAAGCGACAGTACACAACATGCCCATAACACCTGTGAAAAATGTATCCTTCCCACGACACATACACACCTCTGCAACACTGCCTCCCAACACACACCTGCAACACTGCCTCCCAACACACACCTGCAACACTGCCTCCCAATACACACCTGCAACACTGCCTCCCAACACACACCTGCAACACTGCCTCCCAACATACACCTGCAACACTGCCTCCCAACACACACCTCCAACACTGCCTCCCAACACACCTCTGCAACACTGCCTCCCAACACACACCTGCAACACTGCCTCCCAAGACACACCTGCAACACTGCCTCCAACACACACCTCCAACACTGCCTCCCAACACACACCTGCAACACTGCCTCCCAACACACACCTGCAACACTGCCTCCCAAGACACACCTGCAACACTGCCTCCCAACACACACCTGCAACACTGCCTCCCAACACACACCTGCAACACTGCCTCCCAACACACACCTGCAACACTGCCTCCCAACACACACACTTGCAACACTGCCTCCCAACACACACCTGCAACACTGCCTCCCAACACACACCTCTGCAACATAACCTAGCAACTCAACCCCCACAACAGAGTCACAACACAATCCCCACAGCATAGCTCCACAGTACGTACAACCTCATAGTGCAGCTGACCCCCCACACTGGCCCCCACAGTCCCAGACATCACCTCAAACATCAAGCACCACTTACCCACCCACAACAACCCCCACACATCCTCAACACACATCCCCCACACACAGCCCCTACCCCACAGATCCCATCCAGCAGTCAGAGGTTAGAAGGGAAGTCGTCCGTAATGTGAGTCAGCAAGGGGACTGGAAACCCTCTGTCGACTTGAGGTGACATTTTTATCAATTATATCATCGACAATACGTAGTTCGGCATGACTGGTGAAAAAAGATAAATGGGGGAGGTGAGGAAGGTGAAGAGGGTGACGGAGGCGGTGTAGAAGAAGGTAGTCAGTTAGTAGAGAGGAGCGTAAGGAAAATGAAAGAAAAAAGGTACTGTCGATTATGTTAGTATGTTTTTAAATGGAAGTGCATGATGAAGAGTGATTATCAAGGGCACGTGGATGGATGGAGTCAGGTTAACCTACATAAGGGAGGAGTGTGAGAGTCTGGGTGTTGTCTGCGTGTTGATGGTGGTGGTGGTGGTGGTGGTGATGGTGGTGGTGGTGGTGGTGGTGGTGGTGCGTGTAAAGGAGAGAGGTAGAGTAGAAAATCAAAATCTGGGGTCCGCTATTCCACAGTTTTCACGTACGTACTCACCATCCTTTGCCCCCTCATCCGGACCCCCCAAGACGCCAGCAGTACAACCCACATGTACACAGAGGGGGGGGGGGGGGGGGGAGAGAGAGAGAGAGGAGAGAGAGAGAGAGAGAGAGAGAGAGAGAGAGAGAGAGAGAGAGAGAGAGAGAGAGAGGAGAGAGACAGAGACAGAGACAGAGACAGAGAGCAGAGAGACAGAGACAGAGACAGAGACAGAGACAGAGACAGAGACAGAGACAGAAGTACAGTACCTCAATAACCATAGTACATCCGTCAGGCTAAAAACTCCCTGTAAAAAAAAGAGAGTCGAGGCAAATAAAGAAAAAGAAACTATTGTAACATCGCGCGCTGATCCACATCGAAGTCGTGATTCTCGTCTTAACCAACAATCTGCAGCTTTGCCAATAGGCTTCTGACGCAGAGGTCCTCACTGGCTGACTTTCCTGTATACAAAGGAATCGCAACAGAGGCACGGTTAGCGGGACGGCCCTCAGTGGGGATGATTGGCTCGGTATCCGGTGAAACTTTGACGGTGGGTGGCGCAGGTAGTGGGCAAGGGGCCGCTGAGGTTAGCTGCAAGGGAAAGAAAACACAGGTATGCAAGACCGCCTCCCCCCTCCTGGCATGTTTATGCACCGGGAGGGGGAGCGAGGTGTGTTACATTACGAGGGGAACCGTGCATTGGGTTGGCTGCATATAGAGTGTAATGAACGCCTTGTGATAATTGGAAGTACTGAAGTAGATGGAGGCAAATTAATTCAAATGTAATTATGTTTTTTTGTTGTCAAGACCTCCTCGTCGTCCCCTGAGCCGCCACGCTTCGGGCACGACCTCGCTACCCTGATGAAGACGTCGCTGCCCACCACATGTCCAAGGGCACGACGCGATGTTACCCGTTGTCGTTCATGAGTCACGACTTCTAATGTATACTTCCATGCGTATACTTAACCTCAATTATGTATACTAGCATTACACCTCGCTATATACGGCACCACGCTAACAAAAAGACTCAGATATTCGTTCATGTTGCCTCCTGAACCTACGATGAGGCGCCGTTGTCTTCCTCTCTCACTATAAATATACTCTCATATCACTATACTCTACAATACTCTACAATACTCTCAATATATCACTCACTATATATACCTGGAAAGCTGGGAAGGGACAAAATACCACGTAACTCTACATTCAGGGAGAAAAGTTGTCGTGAGGAGCGAGAACGTTTTGAAGTAACATTTGTCCATAAGATAACAAATGGTTTATTGCAGCAGTAATAAGACTGTTGCTCGGCACTTTCCTCTTTCCATTCCTTTCTCTTCTTCTTCTTCTTCCTCCTCTTTCTCCTCTTCTGCCTCTTCATCTTCCTCCTCCTCTTCCTCTTTCTTTACCTCTTTCTCTTCTTCTTCCTCCTCCTCCTCTTCTGCCTCTTCATCTTCCTCCTCCTCTTCCTCTTTCTTTACCTCTTTCTCTTCTTCTTCTTCCTCCTCCTCCTCTTCTGCCTCTTCCTCTTCCTCTTCTTCTTCTGCTTCCTCCTCTTCCTCGGCTTTTCCCGGCTTTTGTCATACTGCAGAGGTGTGGCTTGAGTCCGGTGGCTTTGGATTAGTCATGAGAGGCATGGATTAGGTATACCTCATGGAGGATTTATGGCTAGTGTGGCGCTACCGGGACTGTGGCTCATGTGTGGCTGTGTCCTCGACGAATGTGGTCAGACTCAGGATGTGTCGCCAGGGCCTGCGGGGTCGGGATGTGGCGTAAAGGCGTTCGTGCCACATCACCGCCAAGACATATTGTGCTTCGAGGCGGTAATTGGTTTAGTGTCGCCCGGCCATAAATAACCAAAACTCGGTAGCACATTGTAATCGCGTGTGATATATCGATGTTGCAAATTTAATTATGACGTTCTAGCCACCGGTAATTTATTTGGGCGACGGCCGGCGCGGAATTTATGACCTGTTAAGACGCAGAGTATCCACCCCCACCACCTCCACCCCACCACCCGCACCCCTACCCCTACCCCTACCACCCCCACCACCCCCATGGGACGCCTGAAAATGAAGTGCTTTTTAACTAAGAGCCTCAACAGTCACCTGAGAGGTCGGTTTTTGGCCATTTTAATAATTTTGCTACGTTTTGTGCGTGCTTGGTGAGGTTTTACTTGAACCTTAACTTAACAGCTATACCATCAAAAGTGCGCAACAGTAGAACACACGCACGCGCACAAACACACACACACAAAAAAACCACACACACACACACACAGAGAGAGAGAGAGAAGGAGAGGAGAGAGAGAGAGAGAAGAGAGAGAGAGAGAGAGAGAGAAGAGAGAGAGAGAGAGAGAGGAGAGAGGAGAGAGAGAGAGAGAGAGAGAGGAGAGAGAGAGAGAGAGAAGAGAGAGGAGGAGTAAGGAACAGAAAGTGTCGATTACTGTAAGATATTAACGGAAGAGAGAGAGGGGAGGAGGAGGAGGAGGAGGAGGAGGAGGAGGAGGAGGAGAGGAGGAGAAGTGAGAAAACCTGTCAAAAAATAATTACATTTGTGTATAATGAACGTAGGAGAGCGAGGAGATGGGAGATGTGGTATAGGATGTGGATGGATGTGGTAGAGTGGTATGATGTGAGAATATGATGATCATTGTGGTATATGTGAGTATAATGTGCGTATGATGTGGTATGATGTGGTATGATGTGGTATGATGTGGTATGATGTGGTATGATGTGGTATGATGTGGTATGATGTGGTATGATGTGGTATGATGTGGTATGATGTGGTATGATGTGGTATGATGTGGTATGATGTGGTATGATGTGGTATGATGTGGTATGATGTGGTATGATGTGGTATGATGTGGTATGATGTGGTATGATGGATAATGTTGACTCAGCGTGATCCATGGGGTGGTTTGAGGCGGGGGCGGCAGAGGCGATGGGGCCACACACATAGCACGCCCGCGACGCCCTTCTGGAGAGCCCGTGTGTGTGTGTGTGTGTGTGTGTGTGTGTGTGTGTGTGTGTGTGTGTGTGTGTGTGTGTGTGTGTGTGTGTGTGTGTGTGTGTGGACTGGATTGTGGAGGAAAGAGATTGAATAGAAGGACAAGAAGGAAAGGAAAGGAAGGAAGGAAGGAAGGACTGACTGACTGAAGGAAGGAAGGACTGTGTGTGTGTGTGTGTGTTGTGCGTGCGTGCGTGTGCGTGTGCGTGTGCGTGTGTGTGTGTGCCAGGCAATGCTGCGTCTCGTTATGGCGTGAGTAATGCACAGGTGGAGGGTGAGACGGACTTCACAAAGGTCAAGCAACGTACTTTATCTTACCAAGGCTTGAAGCTTCTCCTCCTCCTCCTCCTCCTCCTCCTCCTCCTCTTGTTTCTCTATATTTCTTTTTTTATCTTCTTTTTCTTTTTCTTCGTTTTCCTCCTCCTCCTCCTCTTATTTTTTTCTTTTTTCTTCAATCTTCTTCTTCGTCTTCCTCCTCCTTCTCCCTTTCCTTCTTTCTCCTCTTCTGCCTCCTCCTCCTCCTCCTCCTCTTATTTTTTTCTTTTTCTTCTATCTTCTTCCTCCTCCTCCTCCTCCTCCTCCTCCTCCTCCTCCTCCTCCTCCTCCTCCTCCTCCTCCTCCTCCTCCTCCTCCTCCTCCTCATCACTCCTCCTCCTCCTCTTCCTCCTCCTCCTCCTCATCATATTCTCCTCCTCCTCCTCTTCCTCCTTTTCCTCTTTCTTGTACTCTTCCTCATCTTCCTCTTCCTCCTCCTCCCCGGATATTAAGAAAGAATCCGCTGTCGTCTCACTTCCCCAACTTTTTCATCTATTTTCACCATCATTTCCTTGGCAGTGTTCCATCAGTGTGTTACGCAAGCCTCTCTCTATAAGGGCGCCAGCATATGAGCGGCATTCATCTATACTCGAACCACGTTTTAGATTTTGATGATAAAAGTAATGGGCAGCGTGAGGGTTTATAGCATCAATGAATGCAGTCTCATGCATTATAATGTACCGGCAGCGTTCGTGGCTCGGGGGCTCGCATAATGGAGCCGAACCAGTGATGAATACTATCTCGGCGACGCCCCGAGTTTTAGAGAGAAGAGAGAGAGAGAGAGAAGAGAGGGAGAGAGGAGAGAGAGAGAGAGAGAGAGAGAGGAAGAGGAGAGAGAGGAGAGAGAGAGAGAGGGAGAGAGAGAGAGAGAGAGAGAGAGAGAGAGAGAGAGAGAGAGAGAGAGAGAGAGTAGAGAGAAACACTGTGTTATGTGTACAAAGCCATTCCGATTGTATTTCTAAGCATCATACTTATTACGGGTAACTTCTGGTAGTAATGATGATAATAGTATGATAATGATAAAAATGGTTTATTTGATAATAATAAAAATAATAATAGTAATAACAGTAAAAATAATAATAATAATAGTAATGATAATAACAATAATAGTAATAATAATAACAAACAAAAATAATGATGATAATGATAATATTAATAAGGATAATATTATAACAATATTAAATAAAGCTAAGGACTTGGTGAAACATGGCTAACGTTACCGCAGAGTTGTATTTAGTATAATTCACTGAATGTCCACCTGTCCAGCTAAAGGTCTGCCATTTCTGTCCTAATTTCAACCATACTTTCAAGAACTTTCATCTCTACCGTAGATAATACTATAGTCGCCAGTCACTTGTCACTGCACTAATGTCGCCAGGCACAATATATTACGAATTTTAGCATCACTACAGACTTTTATGTGCCACTGAAGACATGTAGTGTGATGTACGTAATATAAACTACTGTGCATGTCTCTTCTGTGGCACATAAAAGTCTGTAGTGATGCTAAAATTCGTAATATATTGTGCCTGGCGACATTAGTGCAGTGGCAAGTGACTGGCGACTATAGTGTTATTGACGGTAGAATGGTTTTGAACTATACTCAGCCAGGCTTATTCAATTTCTTCAGTAGTTAAAAGAATTGTTTTTTTTAGATCACGTGTGTAAAACCAGAGTGTTACAACAATTGCTGCGATAATACCAAACAGTCTCATAATCCTAACCATGGACACTTAACTATCATAAATACATGTAAGCTATGTAAAAGCCTCAGACCACAATTAATTACCTTCATTTCCAAAATTTCTATGAGTGAGAGTAACTTGAATTCATTACAATACTTAGCAAGGTTATCACGTAGTCTGAATTGCTTGCGTGACGGACAAGTTTACATTAGTTTAGTGAGTCATGCATTACAAGGCTTCACAAAACTGTCAATTAGCCGTGATTTGCGAGCCTGGACTACCTGGTTACCAATCCTTCAGTGCTGCGGCTTCAAATCAACGTGTTAACTCAACTTTTTTTTCCATTATTGTTGTATTATCTCCGCTCATAAAGTCATAATGCTTTTTTTTATATGATAAGGCGTATAATCAAACAGTTACGCACACTTAACACGATAGTATTTCTATTAATCTTGCTTAACACCACAAATTACTCGAATCATAGATAACTAACATGATGACTGAGGTGGTTATTATATTTATGGAAGAGCAACACGCACGCAACAAGTCTTCTTATACATGTTAGTGCGTGAAGCAGCGGCAACCTGAATGGGAAATTAGCACATGTTAAAATAATGATAATAAAAGATTGTTGTATTTCTCTCCCAACCACAGAAGAATACTGAAACGAATTAGAAAAATATAATGAAAGCAATTTATTACCATGTACGTTCTCTTGATGGCAGGTGGTGGGAGCAGAGGACGTTCTGCAATAGGCAGTAAGCGGCTCCTCCTCCTTCTCCTCTTTCTCCTCCTCTTCTGCCTCCTCCTCTTATTCTTTTTCTTTTTCTTCAAACATCCTCCTCCTCCTCCTCCTCCTCCTCCTCCTCCTCTTCCTCCTCCTCCTCCTCCTCTCGGGGTTAAGTATAGCGGCGACCTCCTGCCTAACCGATATTTCCTAATGATTTCCTGCACTGTTATTATGTTCCATTTACACTACAGAAACAAATCGTTCTTCTATTTCCATAACATTGTCTGAGCGCTCGTTTATTTTGGGTCAACATGAAACTGGGTCTTACGTCGCCGCTCAGGAAGGCACATCAAGTTCCTTTCCACATTGAAGCTCCTTGAGTCCCGGCGCTCCTGAACCAAGGCTGAGCTTAATCATGAACGAACTGAGAACTCAAAGCCTGGTTCCCTTTTTGTTTTAACTAAACTTTATTTTTTGGAATATTATAAGTGATGTGTCTGGCTTATCTTAGTGTGTTTTTTGTGTTTGGTTTTCTGTGTATTTGCTATTGACTTATTTTATTTTTGTTTTAGCTTATTTCAGTTCTTTTTTGTTTGGTTTTCTGTGTATTTTCTATTGACTTATTTGATTTTGCTTTGTTACGTATTGGTAAGGAATTCATTTTGTGTGTTGGAATTGACTGGATTTCTTTAATGTGTCTATCGAAGTGAAGCCTGGATACCATAAGGAGGACGAGGAGGACGAGGAGAGGAAACAGAGGAGGAGAAGAGAGATGGGGGCGAAGGAAGGAGGAGAAGACGAAGAAGGAGGAGGAGGAGGAAGAGGGGGAGGAGGAGAGAAGTGGGGGCGAGGGGAGGAGGAGGAGGAGGAGGAGGAGGAGGAGGAGAGAAATGGAGGCGAGGGGAAGAGGAGGAGGAGGGGGGGGAACTCAAACAATAGCTCGATAATAGCACTAAACTGGAAGCGAAATTGCCCCTCCATTACTACTAACACGAACCATTAATAAACCTTGTCACCCGGAATAGTGTGGGGTGCCATGTCCCCTCTCTGACCCCCCCCTACCCCCCCCACCCCTCACCCCCTCCGCCCTCCCCCTCCACCCCTCCTTCACTAACACACTTGTCCACACTTACCTCTGATTCGATACTTCCTCACGACACAGAGACATTAAGACACTGAGCAGCTTTGTTTGACATCACAGTAGCTATTAGAGGGACACTATTTATTTTTGTCCTCAGATTCAGTGTTCTTATTGATTGCTATCGATTATTGTTATGATTGTATGATGGATTATTATATTATTGTACTATTGATTATTGTTTACTGTCGCGTATCTTTGAGTTACTCCCAGTCCTGTCTTGGTAAACCCTTGCTTGAACTCTCTTCCTGTTTCAATTTTTCCACTTTCCTACGACTTAAATCGTAGAATGAAAACTAGGAACTTAGAGGAAATGTCACATCTAATAGAGACTGAAAGGCGATGGACACACACACATACACACACGCACACACACACACACACGCACACACACACACACACATACACACACACACACACTATGACTTTCGCTAGTGCATTAAAAGGCCACCTCGATACAGTGAACTAAACAAACACGGACCCTCATCACTCATTGGTCCGGTAAAAGTAGTACGAGATTTATTAACAGCCTTAGTAACCCCCACACGCGCCCCGCCTAAAGCCATTATCGTAGCAGCTATCACGCGCTTCCTTCACTTTCAGGACAGATAGCGAACCCAACGACCTAAATGTCTGTTCGTTCCACTTCTTATCAAACTTCATATTCAACTTCATCGTTCCGCTTTATCTAAAAAACCAATAAAAAAAATAGATTAGTAAATAAATAGATAAATAAAAAAAATGGAAAATAAAAACATTAAAGCCAAAGCCAATATAAAAGGTAAATACTTGATAGCTTGTCATTTTTATTTAGCATAGTATTACATATTTTGTTAGGGCCTCCCCGTGTTTTGCTTAGTATTGAAGACATTCTGACGATCATTACTTTCATAGATATGGTAAAGATAGGAGTAAGGCGGGGGGATGATGAAGAAAACCTTAGTAACAAACTTGACTAGGCAAATGCTAATCTTTGTACAGGGTGGTAATGGTAATCTTTAATAGGGTGATAAATGATTGGAATGGACTCAGTCGTCAGGTGGTCAGTACGGAGTCATTAGAGAGCTTTAAAAGGAGGCTGGATAGATTCATGGATGGGGATGAAAGGTGAATGTAAGGTAGTGTTAAGGAACAGGAACTACCACGTGTAGGTCTCGCGGCCTCTTGTAGCTTCCTTATTTTCTTATGTTCTTGTATTGTATTTTTACCGTAACTTTAATAAAATACATGAGGGTTATAATGCCTTCCGCGCACCTGTTTTCAGCCTTTAATCTGAGAGCATCCAAAACCTTGTGGGCGAATCATGGATCACTAAGATGGGGTATAATCATTTAAGTCTTATATACCCGCCTTTTTTTCTTGCTTGAAATCCACTTTTTATGCGATACTTATTATTCTAAGATAAATATATATAAACGAACCTTTAAGACTACTGGTGCCCCGCCCCTCACACTGGGCACGCGGGGAGCTGCCCATCACTGCGTAGAGAAAGTCCTGCCCAGCGGCCTCGGACTCGCCTCACAATGGGCCAGTTAATCAACAGTAACTCTCAGCACGTCCTATTCATTACCACCTCGTGCAGATAATGAACGACCCGGCAAAACCTCGATAAAGGGGAACGTTTTGCCGCGTCTGGTGGAGGTGAAGTCCGTGGCAGCGGCGGGAAATCAGCGGCGAGGCCCCTGAGGAACAGCTGGAGGAAGGGTGAAGTCGAGGCTCACACCCGCCAGGCCGCGTTAAGGCGTACAAAAAAGAAAAAAAAAAAAAAAAGTGCTCGGCCGTGTAGCATTTTGTAAGTATTAACATTCTGGCACTTCAGCAGGAGGGTTTAATGGCGTAAATTATATTCGTAATGACACAGATAACGAAGGTGCACCGTGACGCAAGGGGCCGGGTATCCGCCTCCCGCTCCTTCACACCCTGAGAGCTGCCGAGAAGTGAAGGTGGTCTGATCTTCCGCCCCGCTGGTGAAGGGCGAGCTATAAACCCTTCCCTGCCTCATAATAAGCAGTATTCTGCCCCGCCAAGTCGGTTTAGGTTACAGCTATTGGCCGCTGCGAGATTCAATCCACCTTACGGACAGGTTAAATGCGTGTCCCCATGTGGGTAGGGAGAGATAAGGACCGCTGACGGCGAGCATAATAGTTTTCACACCCGGAGCCGCCGCCGCTCGGACCCCCAGCGTGGCCAGCCGGTTGCCAGCCGCGGCCAACCTCCACACCCATCATGTTCCCGCCTCGCAAATCATAGGCGCGCATCACCGGGATCTATGCGTGTGAATGTTTCTCGTAATCACACCTCAGCTGAATTCACTTTATCTTCAGCGATGGAAGGAGAAACTCGTCCGTCTTTGTTCCTTTGGCCTCTCGCCCGGCAGGCATTTAGATTCAATCGACGTTAAGTTTTTTATTAGTGCGAGGTTCTCTTAACAGGGCATCAGAGTTCATCACCACTTTATTGAATATCAGCTACAAACACATGGCGGGGCGTAACCTAGCCCTGGTAAGCCTTCAACTCTTATCCCGCAAACCATCGCGGCGATTAAGTACCGGCGTAAGGCATAAGTCTCTGCAGGAACTCCACCCTGGATTGCGGTGCCCCATGCCCTCCTCCTTGCCCCATACCCATACCCTTCCTCCTCGCCCCATACCCATACCCTGCCTCCTTGCCCCATGCCCTCCCTCCTCGGCCTGGTGGGGGAGTGGTTCATCGGGGAGTAATGGGGGTGTCTGGGGAGCGATTCATTCCGCACCTCCACATCACATTAATCTGCCGCTCATAACGATGGGAGTTACACAGTTTATGATTTTTCTACTTTATATTTTTTTCTTCTTTTTCTTTTTTACATCACAAAGGACTGGCCAAGGGCACCATTTAATTAATCAGGGGCGTAGTTAGGCCTGGGCATTGGGGGCTGTAGCCCCGAATGTTTTATGAATAGCCCCGCATCGCAAATACCTTATTTTTTTATTTTATTTATTATTATATATTTTTTCTCACAAAAATAAGAAAAGCTCTGACTGGGGCCAACATGAAATTATAGTAAAACACAAGATATTTGGTTAAATGTTACTTAGCGTATGCTGAAGGCATCCTTTTTATGAGCAGCACATGAGAGAGGTGGAGAGAACAGAGATGAGGAGTGCATGACAGAGGAAACACCAAAAGACCGGATAGGTGAAGGATAGGTGAAGAAGAGAATATCAGATGGACAAGACACAGAGTTAACAGAAGTGCATTTTTTTCTAATTGCATTTTTTTCTAATTGCATTTTTTTCGAAGTGCATTTTTTTCGAAGTGCATTTTTTTCGAAGTGCATTTTTTCGAAGTGCAATTTTTCGAAGTGCATTTTTTCGAAATGCATTTATTTCGAAGTGCATTTTTTCGAAGTGCATTTATTTCGAAGTGCATTTTTTCGAAGTGCATTTATTTCGAAGTGCATTTTTTTCGGAGTGCATTTTTTAAGAAGTGCATTTTTTTCGGAGTGCATTTTTTTCGAAGTGCATTTTTTCGAAGTGCATTTATTTCGAAGTGCATTTTTTCGAAGTGCATTTATTTCGAAATGCATTTTTTTCTGAGTGCATTTTTTTCGAAGTGCATTTTTTTCTGAGTGCATTTTTTCGGAGTGCATTTTTTAAGAAGTGCATTTTTTTCGGAGTGCATTTTTTTCGAAGTGCATTTTTTTCGGAGTGCATTTTTTTCGAAGTGCATTTTTTTCGGAGTGCATTTTTTTCGGAGTGCATTTTTTTCGAAGTGCATTTTTTTCGGAGTGCATTTTTTTAGAAGTGCATTTTTTTCGGAGTGCATTTTTAAGAAGTGCATTTTTTCGAAGTGCATTTTTTTCGGAGTGCATTTTTTAACAAGTGCATTTTTCGAAGTGCATTTATTTCGAAATGCATTTTTTTCGGAATGCATTTTTTTCGAAGTGCATTTTTTTCGGAGTGCATTTTTTTCGAAGTGCATTTTTTTCGGAGTGCATTTTTTTCGAAGTGCATTTTTTTCGGAGTGCATTTTTTTCGAAGTGCATTTTTTTCGAAGTGCATTTTTTTCGAAGTGTATTTATTTCGAAATGCATTTTTTTCGATGTGAATTTTTTTCGAAGTGCATTTTTTCGAAGTGCATTTTTTTAAGTGCATTTTTTTCGAAGTGCATTTATGTGTGTCCTTGGCCAGTCCTTTGTGATGTAAACAAAAATAAAGTAGTTATAAGACCGAGGTTGGTCAGATTTCAGTACTGAACAAAGCATTGGGAATATACAATCTATATAGTCATATATAGATGCTTCATCACGCCAAAGCTTTCTTTTTTTTTTACTCCTACTGATGAAAATAAAAATAATAAGGAAGTTGAACCCCAACTCAGATTGTCTAAATTATATTTTAATTTCATGTTTCGAAAGTTATCCTAAGCAAATTACCGGAGCCTTTTGGTAGAGCACAGTGTCTCACATCTTATATTCATTATACTCATAAATAAATTGAAAATTATCCTGTAAAAATTTAAAGATCTCTTGGCTGGGCTCAGCCCCCAATGTTTCAAGATCCTAAATACGCTCTTGGGCACAAAAGAAAAGATAACAAAAAGGCCGCTTAGTTGGCAGTCCCTATAAAAAGACAGTAAGAGAATAAAGAAATGGGGTGGGCCAATTTAGCATACGGGAATCTGCGCGGCGGTGTAATGATTTCCTAACACTCATTTAAATCAAGTAAACATATTTGTAATTATAAAAACCTATGGGATAAAAGGTAAAGATGGGAGCATACGCTAAGCTGCGCGTGGCATGCGGTGCTCATCTCCGTGGCATTAGCCCTTAGAGCCTGTGGTGGGATAGGACCCGTTACCCCGGGACACAGGGCTAGTGTGACTCCCGGGTTACCAGTTACCTTCCCCAGGTTACCCCAGGTACCCATTTATCAACCCCGAAAGGAAGGAAGAACAGCTGGGTAGGCTGGTCACTGACTTGCCCTGGCCCGGGATCATTACTATACGCTGGTCTTGAAGTTAAATAGAAGTTCTTGAGTTTGGGGACAAAGCAAAGTTAACTTGTACTTGGATGAGTGTGTGTGTATCGTATTACCAGCTTTGAAGGACAAGAGAAAAAACATGGTAGTTTCTGTATATTTATTAGTAAGAGGTATATGAACAACTCCTGAGTTTACGTCCCGTCTCTTTATATATGTTTTCAATTGATAAATAGGTTTTTTTTTGCACGTGTCGAATGTAACCGAGACAACTCACGTAACTTAATCATTTCATGTAAAAATGGCAACAGTTACAATGATAGTTTCGAGCCTCACCCAGCCTACTAGCCCCTCGTTGATCCAACCGCGACCACGAAACACTAGTGAATTTGAGATTTCTTTTAGGGATGCAAATTACATGGAAATTAAAATAACTACTAACTATATTGCATTGATAGTTGCTTATAAGTATTCATTAAAAGACCACATTACTACTACAGAAAATGTAAAGTCAATTGGCGTCGTGTTAAGTTCTGCAGCACAGCTGAAGAGGTGCAGAACACAGGATGTAAGTTAGCTGTAGGAAAAATATTTTGTTACATCTCTACCAGTTCCCATGACATCACAACAATGACAAGTAGCTACAGGTTGTTACTTGTTTCTGCTCAACAGTTCAGTTGCCGTATAAATGCTTTTCCCAAAAAGCAGTTTAACTAAACGTCTACATACGTATTTACATTTGCATATGAAAATATATAACGCGATTATGTAGAATGAATAAAACTACAATTTCAGCTGCGTATCCAAGTGGTTTTTTAAATTACTGGTAAAGGAATATATATATATATATTTTTTTTTTCATAAGGCAATTCTCACAAACTTGTGGGGTGACAAACACAGCAGTTCTCTCACACAAATACCCAATGCCCAAATAACTGAAATATAAAAACAATAAAACAAAATAAATAAAAAAAATTCTTGTAAAATCTGATAAACTTTTGTAGAATCTATAAATTTTCGGGGGCAGAATCTATAACCTGTAATACTAATAATTTTGTATATCTAGGATGAGTTAACGGAAAGTTGTACAGAGTTATTTTGTGAGCGAACTACTCAGTGTTTTGAGCAAACCTTAGAGCAAAATACATGTTTGGGAGAAGGGTGTATGAATAAGAGAATAAAAATTAAATTAGGAAACTTGATTTTCATATTTACATTTCTTCAAATAATGTATGAAAGACAGCTATCATCCAATCCATTCTTTCAAAAATACATAGATGACAACTGCTGTCAAGTCTGGTATAGAGTTGTTTAGTGTGTCAATCAGCCTTGCTAGCTATGGACACACTGCCCCTAGACGAGGCCCATCTTGCAGCGGGCCAGGTGTTCCCGGGCAATGATCAGCCGCTGGATCTGGGCCGTGCCTTCATAAATTTGGTAAATCTTAGCGTCGCGCATGAGCTTCTCGACGGGGTATTCCGTGTTGAATCCGTTGCCGCCAAATATCTGCCGGTGAATCAGGATGTTAGCAAAAAGGTCACATTAAAGTGTACTGCATGTTGATACAAACCTTTAAAGGAATTACAAACACTAAGATCAATGACATATTTACCTGCACAGAATTACTGGCCGCTCTGTTGGCAGCATCTCCAGCAAAGCCCTTGGCAATGGAGGCGTAGTAGGTGTTGCGGCGGCCCTGGTCCACCTCCCAGGCGGCCCGCATCCAGGCCAGGCGTCCCAACTCTGTCTCCATGGCCATCTCAGCCAGCATGAAGGACACAGCCTGTAAACAACACCACAACATACATTATTTCTCATAACAATAGTCATAGTATTGTGAGGGACAGAACTGCAAGAGGCAGCAGGAGTCTGAAAATGTCACAAGACAAAATAAAAATTTAATTTCACAATACTCCCTGCCTGGAGAGACTTCTGGGAATTATTATAAAAAAGTATGTACCCTAACCTAACCTTATAGGTTTTAATGAAACCTAAACTAACCCTAACCACAAAGTATACCTAACTAACCTTATAGGTTTTAATGAAACCTAACCTAACGTTAACCACAAAGTATACCTAACCTAACCTTAACCACAAAGTATACCTAACCTAACCTAAACCACAAAGTATACCTAACCTAACCTTAACCTTAACCCTCTTACCTACTGAGGTTGTGGGAAGCAGGGAGAATGTAGCGCCGCTTTGTCTCTCCGCCGGTCTATGCCTCCGAACACCTGCATCCTACACAATCCAATACTCGCCATAAACTGATTCAAATCAAAGCCTTACAGTACAAAGATCCATTGTCTTAATTGAGAGCCTATGATGGCTTCCGAAAGTTCTCTGATTGGCTAACCGCTAACCTATCTTCTGTGTCTATTGCCTGAAAAAAACGAAATTCGAGCCTGTCATTGACTATGAATTCGAGCCTGTGATTGGCTAACATGTCCCTGGTCTTGAGTCACTTGTCACACAGTTGAACACAGAGTTTGTCACACTTTGTCAGTGTTGCATTAGTCGTCGGGGGAGGAGGGTGTGTCGTGTGCGCTATTAGATAACTATAAATAAAATTCAATCTGTAAATAACTTTTGAACGATACGCGGAAGTAGATTAGTACTGCACAGTATACTGAGCAAAAAATTTACAGAAAACGTGAGTATTAAGCTCGGTAGCGACCGTGAAGTTCTCGTCCATTATAACCGGAAATAAAACTGAGTTGCTACATATTGTTTCACTGTACCCGGATGGTCAAAACGCTACAGTAACCCGGATGTCACACTAGCCTTATGTCCCGGGGTAGAGGGTTGTCACCCACCACAGGCTCAAGGGCTAATGCAATGGAGATGAGCACCGAGGCCACGCGCACCATAGCGTATGCCCCCACCTTTACCTTTACGTAACTATTGCATCAGTGCTCTGAAAAATGTATCACTGACCGACAAATAAATAAAAAAATCACCTAAACTATAATTCATCTGTGATCCAATACATTACCTGGTGGTTGACGATTTGAGTGCCAAAAGTCTTCCTTTCAAGGGCATATTTTGTGGCCTCATCCAAAGCCCGCTGACTCAGACCGACGGCCCCCGCGGCCACGGGGGGACGGGTGCGGTCAAAGGCACCCATGGCTATTTTGAACCCAGCACCCTCACCTGCAGAAAATACAACATAAGGCAATAACTGTCCACAAAGCTCTTTCCTTAACACAAGATGCAAGCAGATGATGCCATTTCATGGCCTAAACACCTGATGACATTAAAACAAAGTCAAAGTGCAAGCAAATATCACTAAACAACACACCACCAAGCACGATGCAGTGTCTTGGCCCGTTTGATGTGTGTGTTGGCTCCATGGATGCCACACCATGATACTACAGGTCACTGCGGATGTGTGGTGGACAACATGGCATTGCACCACCTCTCTTACACTTCATCACCTCTCACAACCCCCCTTCCCTTCCCTTCCCTTTTTCATACTGCAATGCACACAATTCTTACTTTACTTCATTATTTTCTATACTGTAAATATAAATTATCTTTCCCTGACACAATTCAGTAGAAGACTGCTCGTAGGGCTGATAATTAGCAATCCTGAGTTAATGGATATGGCAAACCTTGAAAGAGTGTTTTATATTACATCTGAGGCTGTGTCGCTACTTCCACCATTACCTATAAGGACATTCTCCTTTGGCACTACCACATCAGACATGGAGAAGCCACAAGTGTTGGAGCAGCGCTGTCCCATGTTCAGCTCCTTCCGTCCCTTGGTCAGGCCCGGAGAGTCTCCATCCACGATGAAGCCGGTGAAAGCCTTGGAGGCTGACGTCTTGGGATCTGAGCTGGAAAAATGCCATTCAATCAGTGATAGATATCAAAATTTTGACTAAATAGTATTCATAAATGTTAAAAAAAAGGAAAAATATGAACCTCATGTGGTAGTTTTTCTTCCAATAACATTTCAATCTATGAACTTAAATGCTTCATACAATGATCTCCAATTTGTGCTCTGAAATGCCTGCCTGGGCTCATTACTCTGTGTACTAAACACATGACTGAAGAATGCTTCATGAGCCCAAACTTGACTACCTTCTTCAAAAGGTCACAAAGCCCTGAAACTAGTTTCTGTGCCTTCCTAAGGCTTATTGAAGCAATATTCCAATAATGACTTTCTCTCTCTTTGTTTACACCCAGGCAAACCACCTCACATCCCTACATCATCATCTCCAACAAGCTGTGTATATTCAGTATAATAATGTGTAGATATTGTGTAAGATTCATGACCATAAAATCACATCCCTTCTTGACTTCATAAGCATCTCATAAAAATTATTATATGCATAGTATGCAGTAGAGCCTCTCTAACTTGGACCCTCATTTCCCAGACAAATAGTCTGGGTGGACAAATTTAGTAAAACTTGGACGTGTGCCAGTAATATGACCCTCGGTGCTGTTGCTCATCATTGAGGTGTATTTTCTCTTGATTTAACCCTTTTTTAATGTTGCCTTAATAAGTATTGAGGACAATCTACGGTTGATAGTAAAATAAGAATCGGCTCCGAGGGTGAAAAACCATTTTCCGAGAAAGCTATTGTTCATTTGCTATAACTCGGGCAACTTGATAACTCTTGAGAGTCTCGACCCCCATATACAGGAGTCCGAGTTAGAGGGGTTCTACTGTATTGTCATGAAACTTATTGTGTGCATTGTATCTGCTAAAGTTTTATTCATAGTCACATCCTTGCACTGTTCAGAAATATGAGGTAGAGAGCAACTTATGTTTAGTTAGTGATCACCATCAACATGTGAGCCTTGTTCATTCTTAGCAACACTTTCCGGCCCACAACACACCCTGCTATAACTCACCTTGTGCGCGCCAAAACAAAATACCAGTTGGCAACACCCCCGTTGGTGATCCACATCTTCTGGCCGTTCAGGACATACTCGTCTCCCTTCTTCTCGGCCCTGGTCGCAATGCTGGCCACGTCCGAGCCGGCCCCGGGTTCCGTCACGCCATAGGCCTGCATCAACAGTCTCCATCAACACTCATAACACCATGTTAACCCCTTGAGACCCAGAACGTAATTTCCATTGTAATTTGGGTACCATTACACGATTTTTAGTGAATATAAGCAATATTTTATAGATATGACCTGTTTAGTATCCTTGTCGACTAACTAATTTGGTATATTCAATTATTTTTTGTCCTTTTATGGCTAACAAGACATTTTTTATAGCAAAGGAAAGATCTGGGCGTGAAGGGGGTTAATGTTATTGGCACGTATTGAATGAACCACCATGTATGATGAGGCAAATATGCTTACCTACTATCACTAATGCAGTCAAATATACGTGCATGCTGTGGGCTCCTGTTTACATGTTCTCTGTTCCCTATTAATTTCTCATGCAGAAACCCTAAGCACTACATATTCAGAGCTTACACACAAATGTTTTACTGTTCACATGGTTACACAGGCCACAATCAACATCCGAAATACTACTGTGGTTTCCTTCTATCCCTTACATGCTCAGGTGCAGTTCCCTGTAACGCTTTGGCCTAGACTTCCCTCTTTTTTTTACTACTTCTCTGACTTTTTCCATTATCCATTACTTTTCAGTTCTCATTCAAACACTTTTGTGCCTGCCACTTATTCTACAGCCCCTAACATTTGCTCTTTAAATAACCTAAACACATCTCTCCTGCCTCAAAAATACATAGAAATACCCCCCCCCCCCCTGAATATATTATACGAGGGCTGTGCGCCCGCCGTGTTTCTAGCATGAAAAGAAACTTTAGATTGTGTTGTGATTATTTATGAAATATCTTATTCATGTCTTAACAAACACTAAGGGAGGGAGGAAGGGTACTCCGTAGTGTAGTGTTTAGCACACTCGGTTCATGACCAAGAAGTTAAATCCCGGGCGTAGCAATGAAAAATGGGTAATCTCCTTAAAACCCGAGTTTCTGTCCACCCAGACAGTGAATGGGTACCGAGTGTTAACCGGGAGTCGTGTCCTGCCTCGGGGGGGGGGGGGGGGGGGGGGGGGGGGGGGCAACACTAAGTATTACGGAAGTAAAATAAAAAATGTAGATATCGAAACGGGACCATTATTATTTTAATTTGAAGTTCAGTTATTTGAATTTAAACTTAGTTTCAATTGTTTTAATAGAAACTTTAGTTGTTTTAATTTAAACTTCAGTTGTTTTAATTTAAACTTCAGTTGTTTTAATTTAAACTTCAGTTGTTTTAATTTCAACTTCAGTTGTTTTAATTTGAGATTCACTTGTTTTAATTTGAAGTTCAGTTGTTTTAATTTGAGGTGAAAAGGTGTAGATAAATACACAAACTCACACACACACACAAACATAAAGTAGTATATTCATATGTATCATTGTGTCTCTAACTATACACACACATATATCTGTCTCCTCCACAATTAATTGTGCATACAGTGAGCCCACTCTATGTATTATATCTTTTGCAGAAAAAAATATAATAAATAAATGGTTAAATAAAATTTAAATAATGGCCGTCACACTTACACACATCAAGGGTTCCTCCGTCATGCGGCCGAGATACTTCTCCTTCTGCTGCTGGTTGCCCGCGATGATCACCGGCATTTGCTGTCAGGGAACAAGGGAGGAGTTAGAGACAAAGGGACACGTCAAAGGGATGACACATCTCCATATGACAATCCCAGTGTCACAAGCGTTGTGATTGTTCACCTTCAGTCTTCCTGGATAGCCTCTCATGCTTTGGCAATGTATACTCAGGAGTAGACTTGCTAAGAGTCAACCAGAACGCTTCATTGTCCTTGTCAGATTTCTGTCCAATCTTGATGTTGATACTAAAGGAATGTTTTGCTTTGGCTCAAACCATCATCATCAAAATCTGGTTGCTTCTGCTGCTCTTTTGCCAAGTATGAAGCAGGATATGATGCAAATTCTATGTTGCATCATTCTAAAACCAGGTACATATTTCAGTTCGGAAAAAAAAAAATTGCAAACCCTTCAAAGCTGTCTACAAAGCTTCACTGAACTCTGGGACAAATGGACCCTGCTGGTGGCATTGTTCCACACAAGATGATGCCAGCACTCCCCAGTCGCAAGTGGCTGTGTGGCCAATAACAGGCCATACAACAAGCAGTTGTGCCCTATTCATGTAACTTATGACTGGCAACTTGACTGTTTGTCTTACCCCAAGGTTGTTTGCCTCCATGGCTGTTTGGATGCCAGTACAAGCATAGGCAATCTCCTCCGTGATAAGACAGCCTTCAAACGTGCCCAGACCCAGCCCTCCATACTCTGCGGGGATGTGCGGGTTCATCAGACCCAAGTCCCAACCCTGAAACACAAAATCTAGTTTAGTTTCATGTATGTTTTCCCTGCTACAATTAACCCAACTATATAGGTTTCTTATGAAAGTCACATATATAAAGATGACACATGAAATTCCAATCATAAGACCAAAACATGGAAGACATTATGCAAAAATATACCATAAATAATAGACAACATAAATAATGTGCGCAAATGCTGGAGACAAGAATGTATCTATGCAAAATCATAACAATTTAATAAACATTGCAACAAACGCTGACCGTCTTGATGATGTCCACCGGGTATGCCATGGTCTTGTCGTATTCCTGAGCCTTGGGAAGAGCTACCTCTCGGGCAAACTTGCGTGCCAGTTGCTGTATCTCCTTCTGCTCCTGTGTGGGATCTGCCAAAAAGAAATGTCGACATATAATACCAAACATAATACTGTATACAACTTTCTGCAACAAGTAATTGATGAGTGCACCACATCTTGATCATAATTAGTCCCCCATTATCATAAGACAAAAAGGTGTTGTACCTCTATGAGATCTAGGAGTTTCCAATATCTTTGATACCAGAGCACCACCTCTGACAACTTCCATCATTGTACCATTTGTGGAAATTATCCATCAACCACCCTCTCATAATTGGTAGAGTGGTGGTTTGATCCCCCCCCGCCCCCCTTGTGAGAGGTATTTTCCGCTCGTCATAGGAGAGGGCGTATAGGGATGTGTATATATAATTATAATGGTAATGGGTAATATTAAGGTCATTTGAGTCAATGATTAGTACTGGGATAGGATAAATTAATACTCTCAGTGCAATTAACCATTTGCACCTTATATAATTAGCACCTTGATTGAAACGGCTGGTCATTGGCCGCACTCTTAGATTCTCGCCACCGACGGCTTGACACATATGATATTATCACGGCTGGCCGGCTCGCGGTAGAGAGAGGACAGTACACTCCAGCCATTCGTGATAGTAACATCTAATAAACTATCAGTACACTCCACCCCTCCGTGAGGATAAGACGTGCTTGTAGTATATAAGTACAAGTATGTACAAGTTCACTACCAGCCCTCACCGAGTTAACATCTCTTATTAATATGAAGAGATTTTGTACATAGTTAATTGTACATATAAGTGTAAACCAATAGGACCGTGTTAGAATACAACACTGATGACAATCCGCCG
This sequence comes from Chionoecetes opilio, assembly GCA_016584305.1. NCBI lineage: Eukaryota > Metazoa > Arthropoda > Malacostraca > Decapoda > Majidae > Chionoecetes > Chionoecetes opilio. The sequence goes on from JACEEZ010018140.1 coordinate 80,264, forward strand.
CGTCGTTAAGTTACTTGGTGTGATAACCACTTGACGCCAACCACGATTACGCCTCCACCTCCGCTCTTGTCATTCACGGGCGGCCTCGATCCCGGCGACCACATCGGATCACAAGACCATGCAGTGTTGATGATAACCTACAGCCCATTTCAACCCACTATCCACCGATAAGTATCCTAGTTAGTTGATTAGCTGGGGTTAATGTGTCGGGCGATAGAACATGGGTTTGATTGATTAGGTAAGAACCTCATATTAAATATGCATGTGACATAAATTCCCACACCATTCATTCCTCTACCTTTACAAGATATTCTAAAGCCTTGACCATGTAACTCTGACTCATCCTTCATCCACCTGCCATTTGCATTAGTAAGTGTTGGTACACACTAAGCTTCCCATCCCTGAAATGTTGAAGCTGAATGTACCTGAGACTTCCAAGATTTTTTTTCTTTAAATTCAGGATCGTTTGCATATCTCATCTAATGATATAGCTTGGAGTCAGAGCTTCAGATATACATTATAGTTACCACCTTTTGTAAACGGTATTGAAGTCATTTACCAAAACTAAATTTTTCATGACAAATAGCTTCCAAGACTAATCAAGGCTACATACCATTTACCAATATAATGCTAGAAACATTTTTGACACCCACCAAAACAAACACCGCCACTCTGCGCTGCTGAGGCAGCAGCAACCGAGGGTTCGGTGCTGAAGGTCCGCACGGCAGGCCGGGACGCTGACACATGGCGCATTAGCTGTGGGATGCAACCATGTATTAATTACCATGAAGAAAAATGACAAAAGTTGTCTAATGCTTCTGTACCATTACATATTTCAATAAAATTTGGTCAAAGACACTCTGTGACTGTGAGCTAAAATAGGTAGTATCAAGAGATATATATGCTGCATCATAAACTATTTAGGTATGTGTCTCAAACTAACACACATGTGGTCTATCCTTCAGTGCAATTAAACTAAATTATATATAATTATGCCTTCACACATGTGCTGATCATCACTGGAACTTGAAAGCTATCATTATATATTCTAATACATATACAAATCTCATGTGTTCTTGCATGATATATATATATATATATATATTATATATATATATATATATATATATATATATATATATATATATATATAATTCATTCTTTCTTTTTGTAATTTTAAGGTTTATTATTATTTTTTTATAATGAGCCGGGCCAATAACAATAGAAATAAAAACAGTAGAAATAATCATAATTTTCCTCTCGATGGGTGATGCAGGTCTCCTACGCCAAAAATGCATAGAACTGACACCCCATAAATTCACACAATAATTACAATGAGTCATCTGAATTCTGAATTGTTTAACTGTAACTCCTCCCGTATCCCTAAACAATCACAACCACAATACAGTCGCCGTACTTATAACCGGAGGAAAAAGGGGCACAGGCACCGTATCATGAAGCATGGACTGGATGAAAACCTTGGCTGTACTCTGGGGTGGAAATGCAGTGACTATTATCCTCTTGTATGTAGGTCATCACTATATACAAGAGAATGCAAACGTAGGGAGTGCAAATACCCACACATAAAAGGAACTAAAAGACCAAACAACCAGTACCCCAGATCAACCCAGCAAAGAAATCAGAGGGAAGCCAGAGGGCAACGATCACCACATACACATAGAAACGCTCCACCCCCTGAACACTACAGGCAAGATGCCCAAAGGCCAAATGGGCCCCCTCCTCAGGTATGGAACAATGCAAGTGGCCCCACCACACATATAAATAGAAATAACCGCACCCTTGGCATACAACAAAATGTAGACCAGGGTAATTTTTTAGAGCACATGGTGGAGAAACTACTGGACATGGAGAAACACTCAGTCCACAATCAACCGTCTAGTAGAACGTATAGACAGACTGGAAACGAGGCAGAGAGGGGGCTGCAGTCTCCAACACTAACCAGTTTCTATACTGGAAATATCAGGGGCCTTTATCCAATCTGCAATCAGACAAAGGTCCCAATGATTAAAGAGTTAGCAGACAGAAAACTTTCTCTTTATGGCCTTCACAGAAACTCACCTCACAAAAGATCACCTGGATGCAGAAGTGCAAATAGAAAACTACACACTCATCAGACAGGATAGAGAAGGAAGAAAGCCATGGAGGAGTGGCAGTGTACGTAAAACAAGAGGTAACAGCCAGTGTAGAGGTACATACTTGTATCTTTCTCAAATGATACAACAGAAATGCTGGCAATATTTATCAAAGACCTTAACCTGGTAACAACAATCATATACAGGCCACCTAATACTAGTGTTAACGCTTTTCAAGAAATCACAACCAAACTCCGCAACCTTCTAGAAGATCCTCCAAACGAATCTACAGTATTTTTAATACTGGGGGACTTTAACCTGCCTCACATTAGTTGGCCCTCCATGAACATCGCAGGTGGTACACCAGAAGAAAGGGGCCAAGCGGTACAATTAACCTCACTTATGGAGGAGTATTTTTTACACCAGCTAATAATGGAGCCCACAAGAGGGAACAATCCTCATCATCAGCAACAGCTACGACTACCTCCACTCCTATGACATTGCGAAGACGGTGATGTCAGACCATAACCTCATCCATGCAAGGGCCAACATCAGAAATATTCCCACAAGAAACACAACAACGTCAGGCAGGATAGACTCTTTCCATGCATTAAATTTTTATGGAAGAAACATTGACTGGGATAAAGTCACAAAAGAACTAGATGCCATAAATTGGGAAAACATCTTTAGTGGAATGGAAGCCCACGAGATGTACGAAGTACTCTCCAGAAAATGCCTGCAAATTTGTAAGGAACACATTCCCCTCAGGCGGTGGTCAGGAAGGAAACACCAAATACCCAGGGACAGACGAATACTGATGAAAAAGAGGGCCAATTTACAAAGAAAATTAAAGAAAGTAGCCTATGCTGTGGCAGCAAACGCAATACAACGTCAGCTACACTCACTGGAAGATGCACTTGCTCAATCACACGTACGGCAGAGAGAACAAGAGGAACAACGTGCCGTGGAAAATATAAAAGTCAACTCCAAATTTTTCTACTCTTACGCCAAGAAGAGATTGACCAGCACAACACTGGTTGGCCCTCTACTGAAAGAGAACGGGGAACTTGAAGATGGCCCACAGGAAATGGCAGAAATACTACAGACTGAGTATCAGAGAGTGTTTAGTAAACCTGATACTCAAAAACGGGTAACAGATCCTTGTACTTTCTTTAGCGAAAGGAAATGGGGTGACATTCTGCTCACGACATTTATGATAACCAGGGAAGACATAATCCAAGCCATAACCAACATCGACCTGCAAGCAGCAGCAGGACCAGATGGTTACCATACTGTGTTTCTGAAAAATTGTAGGGAACAACTGGTCACACCCCTGAAGATACTGTGTACTACATCCCTCCTCACTGGCTCCGTCCCCCATGAACTCAAGCTGGGGACAATAACACCCATACATAAAGGAGGAAGCAAAGGACAGGCAAGCAGATACAGACCAGTGGTCCTCACATCACACGTCATCAAGATCTTTGAAAGGATACTGCAGGCCAAGATGGTAAACCACCTGGAAGAAAGAGGGGCCTTCAATGATGGACAACATGGCTTCAGAAGAGGCAGGTCTTGCCTATCAGAGCTTCTACAACACTATGAAGCTATATTAGAAGCAACTCAGGATGGAGATAATGCTGATGTAGTCTACCTAGACTTTGCCAAGGCTTTTGACAAGGTAGATCATGGCATTCTCCTCCACAAACTCAAGAACCTTGGCATAACTGGCAGAGTAGGGAGGTGGATTCACAGTTTTCTTACCAACAGGCACCAAGTTGTCACCATAAATGGTAAACAGTCATCACAGTGTCAAGTCTTAAGTGGTGTTCCCCAAGGATCTGTGCTTGGCCCATTATTATTTCTGATCATGATATCAGACATTGACACAGATCTCAGATATTCCACTGCTACTTCATTTGCTGACGACACCCGTATACGGCATAAAATAAAAACATCCCCAGACACCGATCTACTGCAGTGGGACCTCAATACAATAATAGAGTGGGCCAAAAAGAACAATATGGAATTTAACGGGGAAAAATTTGAAGTTCTGAGATATGGCAGAAATACCTTTATAAAGACCACCACTCAATATATGTATCAACACCAAACCATACAAACAAAAGACTTCACAAAAGACCTGGGGGTGTATATGAGCAGCGATGGAACTTTCTCCCTACACTACACCACTATCACCCAGACAGCGCAACAGCTAGCAGGATGGGTCCTGAGAACATTCCGTACAAGGGAGGAATCCTGCATGCTGACGCTATGGAAATCTTTAGTAAGACCAAGGCTAGAGTACTGCTGCCAACTGTGGTCACCCTACAAAATAAAGGACATCACCCTGCTGGAAGCACCACAAAGGACCTAGACCAACAAGATATATGGTCTCCAGCACCTCAACTACTGGGAGAGGCTGCACAGACTGGGCCTCTACTCTCTGCAGCACAGACGAGAGAGGTACATCATAATCTATGTCTGGAAAATCCTGGAGGGTCTGGCTCCAAAAGTAGGTATGGAGGAAAACAAAAATCCTAGAAGAGGCAGGCTGTGCTATGTACAGAGTACATGCGCCTCCTCTAAAGGATTGCAAACTCTCATACACCACAGCTTCTCCCACAATGGTGTACGCCTCTTCAATTGCACCCCAAGACACATTCGGGACCTAACGGGCGTCACCACGGACACCTTCAAACATCACCTTGACAAGTGGCTGGCTGACATCCCAGACCAACCACCCACGCCAGGCTACAGTAGCTCCCATGACAACACTTTACCTTCAGTGGTCCTGGAGGCAAGGAACAGGGAGCTACATACTACACCTGAAATGAGTGGAGGCCCACCTCAACTCCGCCGATAACGGGCAAGATTCTTCGGAAATACTTTGGAACTCATCCTTCCGGCTTTGACTGAAATGAACTACCGCACTGTATTGTATGCTTATTGTACTTCACATCTGTAAAGGTTCCAGCGTGCGCTCAGCCTTGGTTAACCCACACGGCCGCTATGAAATATGAGGTGCCTCAAAAAATTCTAAGTCCAGTTAGGTTAGGTTAGGTATACTTTGTGGTTAAGGTTAGGTATACTTTGTGGTTAAGGTTAGGTTAGGTTAGGTATACTTTGTGGTTAAGGTTAGGTTAGGTATACTTTGTGGTTAAGGCTAGGTTAGGTTAGGTTAGGTATACTTCGTGGTTAAGGTTAGGTATACTTTGTGGTTAAGGTTAGGTTAGGTTAGGTATACTTTGTGGTTAAGGTTCGGTTAGGTATACTTTGTGATTAAGGTTAGGTTAAGTTAGGTATACTTTGTGGTTAAGGTTAGGTTAGGTTAGATTTTTACATATAGTGACTTTGATGATTTTTTGGTGAGCCATAAATCACTTATATTTGCTTCCCCGGCCTATATTCACTTATTTTATATATACTTTCCCCAGGCTTGTTGGCTATAGGGGGAAGAAAAAAAAGATAGGGGTGAAGGACTTCTTCCAAAGTTTTACCGATTCTTCAAAGGTATCAAAGGTAAAGGTAAGGTATAGGTAGCCATGGCTTTTAAGGATACGGATCCGTATCTTTAACCACTTTCACTCCTCCAGACCCCCCTTATATCGTTTTTCATTTCCGATGGCTGTTGTAAGGGTTAAGAGATACTCCTTATGATGAGAACGAAACGAGGATACTTAAAAAACCACCGATCGTGTATTGGTTGTAACTGCACTTATACCAAAAAAATCTAATGATATAGTTTTGCTTTCCCAAACATAATCAAGATAACATTTGCTTGAATAACCTCACAATCCACATAACCTGAGCCGTGAGTGAGCTTACATAATTACATCCCAGGCATTGCATAAACATTGGCATCAAAACAACGCCTCAGTTTTCACCCCACCACACTTTATGTAAGCAAGTTTATGCAGCATCACAAAAGTATACACAACATAGACTTGGTACCTACATGACCTACATACACATATACTTTCCCTACATACGACATATCACATGAGGAAGCAGTGCGTGGCCTACATTCTATACTTTACATGATACAGGCCACAAGACAACCAAGACTCACCTGACGAAGCCCTGCCATCACGAAGGTTGGCTGCGTTATGAAAGCGCGTCAATAACCTGTACACGCACACACCGACTGACGTATTAATTCTCCTCAGTCTCCTCCCCTCCCCTGGGTGATGGCCAAGTTATGTATGTGTATGCACAGAGCACGTGCCTGATGTTGTTATATGCCTTCACCCACTTAGAAACTCTGCCTTGTATAACCTACAGTACACTATCTTGTGATTGGCCAGACCAGTTGCCAAGAGGTGCCCCCCTCTCTCTCTCTCTCTCTCTCTCAGACTCTATCTCTCTGTTTCTGTTTTTAAAGGAGGTCTAGACAAGTTCATGGATACAAATTAAAGGTAGATGTAGATTATGTACGTAGGTGTATTGAGCGTAGGTATTCTCAAAATTAGTGAACTCTAATTAAAAGTTATAATTTTAATGCCTGCCAGCCTCTTGTAGGTAGCTTCCTCTGATACTTTCTCCCTCTCTCCATTGCACAGTTTTGGGCGGAAAGTTATGAAAAGTTTACGTTTGATTGTTAGAATTGTTGGAAATCATGAAAATATGCCTGATATGTCTTTTGATTGAGTGAGCTATCGTGTTGGCTTGGTTGAAAAGTCCATAAAAAGACTCGACAAAAAATATAGTAGTTAGGGATTAATAGAGATAATTTTCTTTATAGTACAATCTTCGCAGCATAGAAAATGGCTTAATATCTAACGTGTGGTACTAAAATAACTATAATCATCGTATCAATGTGCATACACCTTAATCTATCGACACTAAAACGTTTACAAATAAGAGGTTTCGTGTCAATAGGGTGCTTCAGTGTGGAGTGTGTGGTGGGCGTTGGCTGTTGCACAATACGTGACAATCCCTCTCGAGAAATAGCCACATTTAAGTCATTTATAAACATTTGAAAATTATTGAAATTTATTTTTATCATACATTATCTTAATAACTATTATTATTGTTATCATTTGCATTACTGTTATGAATACTTTTTTCTCTTCTTATCATTGGTATTGTCATTGGCCTTAAATACTAATGTCGGAACAGATAGGACAACGATATGAACTACCTACCTACCGTAGATAACAGTGAAGTCGCCAGTTCTACGTTTCTTTGTTATTTACAGACGTGTGGTGGCGTTAATACTTACATTTGTAGGGTGGTGTGGGGGGACACCGTACTATTAGTGGAAAAATATTCATAAAAAATCCATTTTTTACCTGAGAGAGTGCACACTGTGCCCAAAACAAACTTCACAATATGGCCCACCTATGGTACCCTCATGAATACTTAACTCAGATAATAAGGGTCATTTAAGGTTTTTTATAAATTTTTGGCACCTCGTCCGTGTCCCCCCCACGAGGGGGACACGGATCAGGTATGGGGGGGCACGTATGATATTTTTAAACTCATATTACATCAAACATTATGTGTTTTTTTTGCCTGAAATCAACATATATGCTAAGCCTAGACACCCACATTATTATTAGGTGATGAAATGAAGATAAGCTCATATAAAATAGCATTTATTAAAAGATAGGTCTAGGTATTTTTAGCTCACTATTCAGAAGTGCATCATGAAGGCATGCAGCGGGGGAAACACCTTCACCAGGTCAGCCTTGCCTCTTGGTGATGCCCTTGAGGTCACCAGGGACACCCTTGCACTGTTCTGGATCAACAGAAGCTTCATCTAGGATGGTAGGAAGGTGAACGTGTCTCGGGTGTTAGCGGACTTCATCCGGAGGAAAGAAAGGTTTAATTTTCCATCCTCCTGATGGCCAACACCTGAGCAACATAGCACACTAATGTGCCCACACCCCTTCCCTCCTCCAGCTTCAGCTGAACCAGAACAAAGTCCCCCACTGTGATGTTTTCGCAGCAAAGGGTATGATGCTGCAGTCCAGTGCCCTCGTCGTCCACCTCATCCGAGTACTCGGAGGAGTCGTCCAGCTGAAGTCGGACATCATCAACCTCCTCCTCGTCAGTGGTGTCTTCCTCCGGGACAGGCACAGACTTCTTCCGCTGTGGACCCTTCTTCTTTCCCAATGTTTTCTTTTCAGCCGCTGCCTTCTTTTTGTCTTCCAGTTCTGCCCTTCTCTGCCTTTCAACCTCAGGTCAGATATTGCTCCTCATCTCGTTAAAATGCAGGCCCGCACCTCTTCCGTCCTTTCCATAAGGACAGGATTAGCTTAGGGAACGGCCTGACACACTCTGGGGTAAGTCTGTCTGTTGAGAAGGGTGTCCTGGGGTGGCAGGGTGCGTCGTGCTCGGGCCGGGGTGGCAGGGTGCATCGTGCTGGGGCCCGGGGTGGCAGGCTCTGTCGTGCTGGGGCTCGGGGTGGCAGGCTTTGTCGTGCTGGGGCCCCGGGTGGCAGGGGGCGTCGTGCTGGGGCCCGGGGTGGCAGGCTCTGTCGTGCTGGGGCCCGGGGTGGTAGGCTCTGTCGTGCTGGTGCTCGGGGTGGCAGGCTCTGTCGTGCTGGGGCCCGGGGTGGCAGGCACATCATCTAGCCTGGGAGACACAGCGGGGAAGGGGTATAGCTTCTGAGGTATGGCCTTCAGCCAGTCGCTCCTCTCCATCTGAACTTCCTCCATCAGAAGAAGTTGGAGTAACTTCCACTACAAATTCTGGTGGTGCCGGTCGCTCGGTTACATGCGCTCCTACAAACACATCATCTGGGAAGATGTGCGATTGAGTGGCCATATACCAGTCGCCCGGAAACCACTGAGAATGTTGGGGGGTAGTGGGCTTTGGTCCATGCCTCAGAAGCAAACTCTGCAACTTGTGGACTGTTATGTGCTCGTTAGGGTGCATGAGCGCGTGGTCGTTCAGTAGGGCACGCAGGAATGTCTTAAAGGGACCAAAGACACTCACATCCAATGGCTGGAGTTTGTCTGTTGTATGCGGAGGCAAGGTAACAATCACGATACCATGCATTATCGCAAACTCAACAGGCTGAATGTTCATGTGACATTCAGCATTGTCCATGATCAGAAGAATCTGTTCTCTACAGAAGAACAAGACTTCTCATGGAGATGCTGAAGTGTCTGCACGAAGCATTCACCATTCATCCAGCCACTAGGATGCAATATCCCTTTGGAACCAAAGATCGTGTTCCTCATGAAAGCGGGATTCCATCGGCATCTGGGAATTATAAACACTGGAGGGATGGACTGCCCCACGCATTTATAATGCCCACAAACGTCATGCTGTCACCGCGTTCACGAGTTACCTGCGTGGCTACTGGCTGGCCTCTCGCACACACAACCTTGACTGGCTTCATAACAGTCGACAATGAACTCTCATCCAAATTGTATATCCGGTCCGGCGTGAATGTGTACTTCTCCAAAGCTAATGTGTAAGCCTTAAAGAAGGTTTCCACATTGACTTTGTTGAAGGCAACAATCCTGGCAATGGACATGCCTTCCGGAGCCTTCAATACAAGGTTTGGATGACGGTTCATGAAGGCATAGTACAGTCCCTTGTCGCCATTTTCTCTTTCTCCCAGGCAGCAGGGTGGCTCTTGCTCCCACAAGCTATGGCATACTGGTACACCATCCTACGCACATCGTTCATGGGCAGGCCGTAGAACATCTTGGCTGCGTGGATGGTATAATCAGCAATGTATATTCTTGTTGAGGGCTGAAAACCCTATTGCTACGGGAAGCAACAGCCATATAGGTAACTCCATCCGACAGCTTCTTCGATAGATAGAAGCGTCCTGTAACAAAAGAAATGAATTAGGACTAAAAGGCCTTGCTGGCAACAAAAGTGACAAAAAAATTAATAATTAGAGCGCTTGAAGGCATCCTTTAACAAAAGAAATTAATTAGGACTTAGAAGGCCCTTGCTGGCAATAAAAGCTAACAAAAAATGAATAATTTTAAAATCTATAAATCTGAGACCCTTAAGCTATCCCTGAGGTCTTTTTGCATGACCTCATCCCAGGGAGACCAAAGAAGACGTGGGATGAGGTCATACAAAAAGACCTTGGGGAGATATGGAACTAAATAGAGCAACTTACAGCAAGATTTGTTTTCTTGATGTTGAGTCTGTCAGCGGCTTCTTTCAGGCTGCAGCTAGTGGCCACGCGGTGCTTAAAGGCAGCCTCCAGGTCAGTGCGGTCCATCTGCTTGTCGCTCTTCCTGACATATTTGCGAGGCATGATGACGGTGATGGCGGTAGGTTAGGTTAGATCTGAAAAGAGTTAATGACATTGACATCATGCATAGTTAGGTTAGGTTAGTTTAGGTTAGCTTAGCTTAGTATTTTTTACAGTGTAGAGGCGATTCTTGCATGGCCACCATATTATTTTGGGGACTATGAGTCTGGCAATATATGTGGGGGATCACCGAACGTCATGCCCCAAAATATGCAGTGTTAAATGTTTTTTTTAACCATAAAAAATTAATTCTAGAATCATCTAATAACATAAATCACTTATATAATAGTTAGTTCATGTGCTTATAGCATAATAACACTGATATAGCATCATAATTTAATACCAATCACCTTCAACTTACACCAACAAAAAAACACTGTTCCATTTATTTAAATGCACTAGTTCACCACCCACCATTTAAATCATGCTAATATGCATAGTCAGTCACTTTTTCTTATGTTTTTCTAAGTATTTAAAAATATATAGATTTTCCAAAATCGTAGTGATGCGGGGATCACCGAACGTCATGCCCCGAAATATGCAGTGTTAAATGGTTTTTTTAACCATAAAAAATTATTCTAGAATCATTCTAAACATAAATCACTTATATAATAGTTAGTTCATGTGCTTATAGCATAAAACACTGATATAGCATCATAATTTAATACCAATCACCTTCAACTTTATGCCACAAAAAAACACTGTTCCTTAATTTAAATGCACTAGTTCACCACCACCATTTAATATCATGCGAATATACATAGTCAATCACTGTTTGTTATGTTGTGTAGGTATTTCAAAAGATATGCTTTTCAAAATTTCACTGTACGTTGATCCCCCGCACTTCACCATACGTTGATCCCCCGCGCCACCAATTTTTTTGTAAATAATGCCACCGCGGCCTGTTCGAAAGCATGCACTACTTTTTCACTCAATAACATGTCAATACGTTATACCTCGTATTGCAACTTACCTCAAAGAATCACGCCATCACAGCCGACATGAGACACTATATAAGAACGGCGAAAAGTAACAAGGAACATACGAAAAATAAAATTTCTTAACCTGGTTAAACACAGGAGTGACGCTGACGCTACCTGTTGCTCGCATGTATTCACTGAGGGTGGCGCTGCATCCGTGGTGGCATGGTGGCGCAAATTTGAATTAATTTTCGCGTTGTAGCCTTCATACGGTGATCCCCCCCGTTCGGTGTGACCCACCCCACCTACATCCATGATTTCAGGAAAGTTAGAAGGGCTATCTGGAAAGTCTGTGTCATTTTGTGTCTTATTCTGGTCATATTAGGGCTATAAATGAACAAATTACAAAAATAAAACCGAGTGGCGACCTCACTATACCTACTACAGTAAAGTCGCCAGCTAGTATTTTTAACCCACAGTTGAGTCGCCACTCTGGGGAATTCAGGGAAATTATAGGTAAAGTAAACAGTGTCTCTATATATATAGCTGCGGAATGCTTGGATATAACAAAATTCCTCTGCCAACGTGAAAATAAATTCTATTCAAGTTTGAAAGATCTGGCAAGTCTGCGCTCTGTCGCCGAAAAGCTATTGTTTACTGTCTGTCATCGCGCGAAGAAAACGTGAGAAGCAAAATGCGCACAGTTATACTTGCAGATACAAAGCATAAAACAACGCTGAAACAGGGTAGATTATACAGTCATGATATAAACTACTGTGTAACATCTTCAGTGGCACATAAAAATCAGTAGTGATGATATAATTCGTAATATTTGGCGCCTGGCGACTTCACTGTAGGTGGCGACTTCACTGTTATCTACGGTAGGTAGAAAAAATATCCTATTAGCTGCTGGGATTTTTTTTTTATTATTATTTTTTTCTATCCCTTGTTTGTTTGTTTTTTTGTTTCTTCATATGTCAAACTGTAATAGATATAAAAAAAAAAAAAAAAAAAAAAAAAAAAAAAAAAAAAAAAAAAAGCTGCTGGGAAGAAGAGAGATATGTGCATATATGTAGGTACGTGTGTCCAAGGAACATAGAAGAGTAGCTCATAGAACAGCTTTTTTATGTTCCTTGGTTGCGTCCATGAGCGATCTGAGTTGGTCCCCAGCAGATATACCACCCACACGTAGGTTATTATTACGCTACTAGACTCATTTTCTTGTTTAATTCGATCATGAATAATGTGAAATGGTCTAACCCTCCTTTGGAAATGTGTTAATTAATACTATTTGCTATGCAGTGACTGATAATGAGCGGGAAATTTGTTACGTTTCTCTAAGATAAAATTATAATGTAAAGTAAAAGAAAAACATTGATAGGCTTGGCCCACCCACCCAAAGGTCATATTTTCACGCCCATATGTTCTGTGGCCCGTACCAAGAGTCATGATGAAGGGCGAGCGACAACCTTCGTCGACTGAGGAAGGGTACCATAAAAGGGATATTTTTCGGAACGAAGAGCAGCGACGACGGTCGAAGGTCGGCACGAAGACACGGGTACCCCCATGTCTAAGTGCCGACCTTCGTCGCTGCTCTTCGTTCCGAAAAATATCCCTTTTATGGTACCCTTCCTCAGTCGACGAAGGTCGTACGTCGCTCGATTTCATCATGACTCTTGGTACTATCTATCACTCCTCAACCCAGAAAACAGATAAATCTACAAAGACTATAATTCAGGCTTCCATGACTTGCCACAGATAGCTACTTATAAACCTCTTGATATGCTCGTATGATATCTACGTGTTTGCTGGGGCTGATAAGAAAGGCAGAGTTTGTATTTATGACTAACAGTGTAATAGTTGTTGAATGACGGAACGAACCACCTGGAACAGTGTTGACAAGTCCTCGACAACGGCGTGTTATCAGAAGGCGTGAGTGGCGAGACTAATGGAGGAGCAAATAATGTACAACCAAAGCGATCAGAGGACACGAGGCATCGGCTCATAGAGTAGTGGTGGCGGTGATAGGTGCGAATACGCTCTCCGGGGGTCACTTCTGAAGAATAAGGGCCGCGTGAGAGACCTCCTGTAGCTGCTGCGTCGCCTTGCATCCATCATGAAAGTCCCCACCATGCTTCCCGTCCTGAGTGGCAAGGAACGGGCGAGACGAAAGGATGTGGAGACAGTGGATATCAAGACACCCACCGTAACAAGGAAAGAATGTTTTGTTGAGGAGAACAGAGGTGTGTTCCTCCTCTTCACCATCTTGGGACTCTTCGCCGTCAGGAGGGTGGATGGCCAGTACCTGGTGAGGAAAGTGCGCTTCTTCTTTTTCTATCTCAGCTGGATCACGTACCCCCTGGGAGGCCTCTTCGTGGCCGGCAAAACCGTCTCCTGGCTCGCTCATGACGAGAAAATTTCCTTCATGCATGACACCTTTGCGGTTCTGGCGCTTGCTGTGTTACCGGCATTACAGGCCTACTCCCTTAAATTCATGACAAAATGCCTCCCAGAGGCCCTGCAGAATATATCCGAGCTGAGCGTGATGGAGGTGGGCTTTGAGACGCCTCTGAAGTTATCCTGGAAGAGAAGTAAGGTCAAAATATCTCCAGGTGACAAGGACTGCCAGCAGGGTGAGAGGCTGTTTGAGTGGCTGCCTCGTGCCATGGTTGTCTTCTCCTTGGTTGCGTTCTTCACTGTGTGCTCCACGGAGTACCTGATGGGCGTAGACCTGCAGTCGCTGGACAAGGAGGTACCCACACTGGTGATTCTGTCCGTGTGTCTCGCGTTCCCCTTTGCAAGCACCCTCATTGTCGTGGCCTTCACCAAGTGGCTCACAATGGTTTACAAGACGCTCAACCATCATTGTCAGGAGGTGGCGCCTGTCTGCAAAGTAGACCAAGTGCTTGCTATTTGTAGCTACGTGGATCGACTACAGAAGATATTCTCGTTGCTAAACAGCGGATTTTTCAGATATATTTTAACCATCAACGCAGGATCGATCACTGTAGGGGCGTCATTCTGCACGTCGAGGCTTTTGCTGGCTCCCATTCAGATCGTGTACCTCGGGCCGCTTGTCTTCCACGTCTTCACGCTGGGCCTGGTGTGCGAGGCGGGGGGCAGGCTGGCGGCGCAGGTGAGTCTGTTGCAACTTTGCAAGGATAGTACATAGAGGTCTTGTATATTATCCTTGGTCTGTTGTGACATGCAGGAACCAAATGTAATGATGGAAAGGGTTGAAAATGATAGACGTTATTCGTCAAGTCTGTAGGTTATGATAGGGTTAAAATTTTGACCGATTTCTTTTGATTCACTTGAAGCATATTCACTGTAGAATTTGATAACGAAATACCCATGGAAAGACAAAGTAATAAAGTTGATAAAGTAAGAAAAACATGTGCGTTCATAATCATGTAAATGGAAAGGGAGAGAGAGAGAGAGAGAGAGAGAGAGAGAGAGAGAGAGAGAGAGAGAGAGCTAATTTCCACTCCTTCATCAGCATGACAACCTGGTTACATGGCTCAAGAAGGAAATACGGCAACGCAAGCTTCCTACTGTTGTTCCTTCCTCCACCTCCACCTCCACCTCCTCTACTCTCTCCTTTCCCTCCACCTTCTGCTCTTCTTCCTCGCCCTGCACCTCCTCCTCCTCCTACCTCCTCCTCTACCTCCTGGATGATCTGCTCGAGTACCCGCCTCAGGTAAGAACAGGTGAACAGACCAGGTGTGTATTTAGGACCTTGAAACATTGGAGGCTTAGCCCAGCCAAGAGATCCTTACATTATTACTGGATAAGTTTTCAATTTTTTCATGAGTATAATGAATAAAAGATGTGAGACACTGTTCTACCAAAAGTTTCCGGTCATTTGCTTAGGATAACTTTCGTAACATGAAATTAAAATAAGATCAAGACAATCTGAGTTGGGGTTCAACTTCGTTATTATTTTCATTTTCGTCACTAGGAATAAAACCCTTAGAAAAAAAGAGCTTTGGCGTGATGAAGCAGTCATATAGATTGTATATTTCCAATGCTTTGTTTGATACTGAAATCTGACCAACCCTGGTCTTATAACTTCTGCTTCTATTGTGTGACAAATTAAAGGCTTCTTTTGAACTGTGACTAAACTGTGTTCACTCTGTCTTGTCCATCTGATATTATCTTCTTCACCTCTCCAGAAGGTCTTATATGGTGTCTCCTCTGTTGCACTCCTCATCTCCTCTGTTTGATCCTCATGTTCTCTCCTAGCTACTCTCTCATGTCCTGCTCATAAAAAGGATGCCATCAATATACGTCAAGTAACATCTAACCAAATATCTTGTTTCCTACTATAATTTTGTGTTGGCCCCGGTCAAAGTTTATCTTATTTCTGTAAAAAAAATAAAAAAAAATAAAGGCTAGGTATTTGAGATCCGGGGCTATTCATAAAACATTCGGGCCTATAGCCCCCAATGCCCAGGCCTAACTACGCCAATGGAACAGACTACTACTACAATTACTACTACTATTATTACTACTACTACTACTACTACTACTACTACCACTACTACTACTACTACTACTAGTACTACTACTACTACTACTACTACTACTACTATACACTACTACTTCTACTTCTATTAATGCTTCTCAATATTTGTTTTTCCCATCCAGATCACGACCTTCGGGAATTACAAAATAAACAGAAGCTTCTTGGTCAAATGTCTGGGTTTCGTCTTCTCCTACGGTACTATTGCCAATCAGTTCACCGATAACACTGACTGCGAAGACTACTTCCCACGCGTCTTACGTAACCTAACTGCTGAATGGATCGAAGCTTAAAGTTGTCTCAGATTGTGGTCCACTTTAGCTAAACAGTTGAAATGGTATGAAAACGTGAGGATCAATAAATGGTTTGATTGTAGCGGATTTGCCAACGTTCCCCTTCACTCTCTGTGCATGGGAGTTACGTGCCGTTTTCTTTACCTGCCTGCGAGGTATATAATACGTGTGTGACTACCTGGCTTATGTGCACAGCTGATACGGTTTGTTAACTGATAAGGTCTGTTTATAGAAGATATGCGTACTAGTGTGTGACGTATTTGATTCGTATGTAGACTTGCTATTATTATCGTTATTAGTGTCATTATTATCATCATTATTTTTGTTATTATTTGTATTATTATTATTATTATTATAATCAGCATAAACATTATAATAATTATACATATATTACTATTGTTATTAGTTTTGTTATTACCAATATTATTGTTATAGTTATTACTTTGATCATAATTATTAATGTTCGCATATATAAAGGTTATTTGAAATTTGTAATGGAATGAGAGAGAGAGAGAGAGAGAGAGAGAGAGAGAGAGAGAGAGAGAGAGAGAGAGAGAGAGAGAGAGAGAGAGAAAAAAAAAAAAAAACTTTTTCCTCTGTATTTGCCATTCCACACGTCAGATAACTCCAGCAGGGCCCTCGTCAGCCACGCACACACACACACACACACGCACACCATCCTTACACCAGTAAATCCTCTCATTCAACCCCACCACAACCACCACCACCACCACAAACACCACCACCACCACAAACACCACCACAAACACCGCCACAAACACCACCACCACCACCACCACCACCCACTACCTTCCTCCACTTCAGCATACAAATAAGGCGCGGACTGGACGTGGGTTAGGTTTCCCAGTCTGACAGAGGGAGAGAGGGAGAGAAAGAGAGTGAGAGAGAAAGAGGGAGAGAGAGAGTAAGGGGGTTGGGGGTCCTCAGGTGGGGGAGGGACGCATATTTGTGCCTCCCACAAGGTGCCAGTGGTTAAGGGGGGGCGCCTACCCCTTACTCATTGCCACCTTCGCCCTGTCTCCCCTACCGTCACCCTGGCACGGCTACAGGCTTGGTTGTGGGTCAGGATTCTCAGGAAGGAGTGTTATGCTTTTACAACCACATAATTCTTTGCTTCAGCGGCATGATCTCATACTGTAGATTCTGTAACTTCTGTGGTTTCTTCTACGCCCTCTGTGGGTTTCTGGCGTTTAGGTGCTGAGGATGAAGCGAATAAGCAAAGTATTCAGTGCCAGTCGTCGCCACACACCTAGGGTGCCCCCAAAGGCTATTTTTGAATGTTTGTACCTCGTCCTAGCAAGAGTTAGTGTTTGCTTACGAGGGGAAACCATTTTGCTGCTTATTTCCCCTCTTTCCCTCATTACCCAGCGTGCCCGGCGGAGGAAATACGTGAAATAAGGACCAAAGGAATGGGTGGATTGAAAAAGTAAAGGTGGATGATGGGAAAGAAGGAGGGAATGAGGGGAAAAAGAAGGGAAAGTCGTGATGTAAGCGAGGTGTGGTGTTTCCCCTTGTCTGGTGGGTGGTGACATCTTGTGGTGTAGAGGGGAACTTGACTGCGTGGGAGGAGGTTGTGGCATGCCCCCCCCCCCTCCACCTGGCATGCACGGGGCCCCTCCAAGTTTTGCCTAAGAGGTGTTTTCTCTCTCTCTCTCTCTCTCTCTCTCTCCTCTCTCTCTCTCTCTCTCTCTCTCTCTCTCTCTCTCTCTCTCTCTCTCTCTCTCTCTCTCTCCGCTTGCTTTTATCATGAATAGCAGCAATGTAGAGTATAAATAGCAATGTGTGTGTGTGGGTGTGTGTGTGTGACTGTGTGTGTGTATGTGTGTGTGTGTGTGTTAGGCCAGGCTTATTTCTGCTCTGACAGTCATCATTTGAGTGGCTGACATCAACGTCATTCTGCGTTTCCTGACTAAAGAGAGAGAGAGAGAGAGAGAGAGAGAGAGAGAGAGAGAGAGAGAGAGAGAGAGAGAGAGAGAGAGAGAGAAAAAAAAATCATCATCATAATAAAAGATGATTATACGTACGTACAAGTATACGTACAAGTAATATTTTTAATTCTATATTTTTCCAGTGTTCAATGGATGATTTTTTTTTTCGTGTTAGAGAACCGTGAATTAAATCTTCACTATTATTAGCTATCACCATCATTTTTATTGCCATTTATTATCATCATTATCATTATTATCATCATTATTATTGTTCCTTTTATCATTATTACTATGGAAGAGGCGTGAGCTAGAAGGCGATAAGTACTTAACCTTTACGACATCCCTTCATCTTCGCTATACCATTATTCACCCCCATTAGCGTCTCATACGTCCATTAATGAAGGTGGCAGTCACCTAAAGCAACTATCCTTCGCGTTTGTGTCCGATATCTACTGAAACTGAGCCAAATATTGTATATTCGTATTGAAACTTTGTATATGCACTGAGGGTTTCGTTCACTCCGCATTAGGTTCGTTCAAAGATGGGATATTAATATTTTGGTTTTTGACTTGTACAAGGGAGGAGGAACGCGGATGTGTCAGGTGAGCTCAGGTATTTTTCCCTTCGTAGGTTTCATTATTATTGTTACGTTCATTTCGATGGTCTTTATCCGTATTGAATATCATAAAGAAATAAAGAATCAAATCCATCAATCCATCATCAAATCAATCAAATCAATCATAGGTAAAGAAATAAACAAGATCGGAGTTTGAATATAAGATTTGTTAGATATTTTAACATTTTTTACTTGCTCTTTGTTAGTTTGGTCTTCAGTAAAATATAAAAATGTGACTTGAGTTTTATACCGATATTTCTTTAAGCATGTATCATCTATGTTTTCTACTAACTTTCATTATTATTTTTTTAATGTCCAGAAAAAGAGAAAAAAGATAAATTATTGGCTTTACTCATAATTTTGATTTTAGTTTTTAGTTTTTTTTCTCAATCATATTTCATTACGAATCAAAATGTTTCCAAACTTTCATAATAATTTTCTTCCTCATACTATTGAATTAGCATAAATAGGGTTTACACTTTCCTTTTTATTTCTTGTGTAACCGAAGTTTTGTTTATAGGCGTATTTTGTACGTACCATTCGGGAGTATATTATACTTATTTAAGCTCCGCCCCTGCTTGCCATCACAAAATACGATTGTAGCGCTGCCAAAGCCCTTTCTAGATGTTGCCGGGAGTAAAAGCGTCGTACACTTCATTCTCCGGCACTCAAGGGCGCCTCCCTCCTCCCTCCGTCAGCAGTTCCGGCACTCAAGGGCGCCTCCCTCCATCCCTCCTCCCTCCGTCAGCAGTTCCGGCACTCAAGCTAGGGCGCCTCCCTCCATCCCTCCGTCAGCAGTTCCGGGACTCAAGGGCGTCTCCCTCCATCCCTCCTCCCTCCGTCAGCAGTTCCGGCACTCAAGGGCGCCTCCCTCCAACCCTCCTCCCTCCGTCAGCAGTTCCGGCACTCAAGGGCGCCTCCCTCCATCCCTCCTCCCTCCGTCAGCAGTTCCGGCACTCAAGGGCGCCTCCCTCCATCCCTCCTCCCTCCGTCAGCAGTTCCGGCACTCAAGGGCGCCTCCCTCCATCCCATCCTCCCTCCGTCAGCAGTTACAGCCTGGCCAGGTGCCTCAAATAACAGTAGTGTTCGTATCTATTATGTACATTTTTTGGGTGACATTGCTGTGAAAGATATGACAAATGTACCAGTTACATTGCATTTTTAAAGTAATTATAACTATTACTAAAGAGACTGTTTATTGTTTTAGTGTATTATGGCCAAAATACAAAAGTTTTATCGTGCGTGCCACAAGTATTAACAAAGATTCGGACGCATTGAAAGATTCGAGGGATTGGAAAAATTGTTCCAAGATGTCGCTGGAGAATTTTAATATTTGTGACTTCTTACCTGTTAAGAGTTGATGTATATATCCGATCAACGTGTTGCACCTACTCCTAATTAGATACAGTATCCTTTGCATGTGGTGCGCATGTTATGAATGTTGAATAGGATGAGAATTAATGGAAAACAGAAACATTTACGGGGGCAGGTCTGATAGGATTTTCTCATGCGCGCACTCTGATTCGCCAGGCTCTTGAAAGCACCACCCACACCCAAAAGAGTATATTTTTTCCCAAGAAAAGTATAATTTACTCCAGAGAGTGTACCATGTCGGTTATCAGTGCACTCAAAAGAGTAGAACATAATTGGGCGGAGCTTAAATAAGTATAATTTTGCTTTGTATTGTCTGCACAAAATACGCCTTATCTAATCACTCTTTATAGTTGCCATTATAGTGAGTTCTGGATCACACACACACACACACACACACACACACACACACACACACACACACACACACACACACACACACACACACACACACACACACACACACACACACACACACACACACACACACACACACACACACACACACACACACACACACACACACACACACACACACACACACAAATGCAAATAAACAAAAAATCTCGTCTTTAATCACCCAAGACCACACACACACACAATATCCTAAGTCCAAAACCGCCCCGCTGCAAATCAAGAAAATGAAAAGAGTATA
The DNA here is from genome assembly GCA_016584305.1 of Chionoecetes opilio. Lineage (NCBI taxonomy): Eukaryota > Metazoa > Arthropoda > Malacostraca > Decapoda > Majidae > Chionoecetes > Chionoecetes opilio. The sequence continues at coordinate 100,919 of JACEEZ010018140.1, forward strand.
CATTAAAATCCACACATACAAAAATAGGGAAATAAAAAAGGGAGATGGGAGATGCTTGCCCCCCACCCCCCCTAAAAATCCCATCTTTGGCCCGGGGTAATCTTGCTCCGTCAACGAGGCGTGAGTTCAAATATATTTAGTGGGCCAAAATATGCTCCAACTGACTATAATTCTCGACTGTACCAATAAACACTCCCTATTCAGCCGGGGAGAGGGAGTGAGCGATGAGAGAGAGAGAGAGAGAGAGAGAGAGAGAGAGAGAGAGAGAGAGAGAGAGAGAGAGAGAGAGAGAGAGAGAGAGAGAGAGAGAGTGTGTAATGTGTTTATGATGATCACGAAGACAAGACAAGACAAGAATGAAGCGAAGTAAGAGGAGGATAAAGAGGATAATGATAAAACGGAAAGGAGCAGAGAGATTTTTAGGAATCAAACAGGAAACTGAAAAAAAGAGAAAAAGAAGAAGATAAGTGGCTTGTGATCGAGATGGAGAGTACGTAAGTGAAGGTTATGGAAGAAAGGAGAGGAGGAAGGAAGGACGGAATGAAGGAAGGAAGGAGGGATGGAAAGAACTATAGGCTCATCTCCCTTCTATCAGTTCTTGGCAAGACACTGGAAGCTATAATTGCCGACAAGATATCGTCTTTCTTCACATCCCACCACCTTCTTAACATCAAGCAATTTGGCTTCCGAGCAAACAGGTCAGCGGCCGACCTATTGCTCCATCTGTCCACCACATGGCATAAGCGTCTTGACCAAAGAAAGGACACATACGTCATTGCCCTTGACATTGCGGGAGCATTTGACAGGGTGTGGTATCACGTCCTCATCACCAAACTGAACAGTTTGGGTGTCCGCGGTCATCTGCTGCTCCTACTACAAAACTACCTGCGGGACAGATTTCTCAGAGTGGTGGTGGACGGTCAAACCTCAGAGGAACACCCGATCTTTGCCAGCGTCCCACAGGGCAGTGTGCTCGGCCCTCTCCTCTGGAATGTATTCTTCAATGACTTGCTCCAGCTCATCCCAGAGGCACATGCATATGCCGATGACTGCACCCTTACATTCCCCTGCGACAGTGGTGATCACCGTACGACTGTCGCTCACATAAATCAGGTCCTCCAAACCGTCATCTCATGGGGTCGTCGATGGCAAGTGGAACTCGTTCCAGATAAAACCCAGGCGATGCTCATCGCCCGACGACAACGTCCTCCTGATACTCCCATCCCTATCATCTTACTGGGTGGGAGGCCGGTGCCCCTGCAGACGTCCCTCTCCATACTTGGGATGGAAGTGAATAGCGTCCTGACCTTCACCGACCACATCCGAACCATTGCAAGGAAAGCCGCCTGGAAACTTAGCTGTGTACGTCTGGTGTGTCTCACACCTTCTTGACTCCCAAGGGATCACCACCTTATATGCAGCTCAAGTCCGCTCCCTTATGGAGTACGCCCCTCCCACGTGGTCTTCCTGCCCCCCTTCGTACCTGAGCCTTCTTGACAAGGTACAGGCTCGAGCCCAACGGTTAATACGTCTGAAGGCTCTGCAGGACCAGCTTCTCCCTCCTCTGCAACCCTTGCAGCAGCGTCGCGACGTAGCAGGTCTGTGCGTCGTTTACAAGACACACAAGCAGCATGTCCCGCACCTGGCTGCTCTCCGACAGCCCTGGGCAAGACCACACGTACGGCCACACCACACGAACTGCTGCTACCAGGGACCATCAACTGATCGTCCCTTTTGCCAGGACGGAGACCTCTCTGCGTTCCTTCTTTCCACGCTACACAAGAATGTGGAACCGCATGGTACAGCAGACACAGCTTCACTCTACCTCGTCACTCCAGACCTTCAAGAGTGCTGTGAACGCTTGGATAAAGCAACCATAGTATTAAGTACCTACCTGTAAACCTGTAAACCTTACAGATGCTTAAGTTCAACTATGCCTATATATATATATTATTAGTAGTGAAAAATAAAATGTAAAATTATAATAGTAACACATGTACATGTAAAATTCATTTAGTATGGAATAGTGAAATAGAGAAATAGAGAATTTAGAATAGTAACCCATGTATGTATGTTAAGCTAGGAATAATCTACACATTCCTAAAAGTCAAAGATAGTTCTCAGTAGTCCAGCTGAAGCTCCTGACTGTAAAACCTTTAAGAATAAAGGAAAAAAAAAAGAAAAAAAAAAGAAGGAAGGAAGGAAGGAAGGAAGGGAGGAAGGAAGGAAGGAAAGAAGGAGGGAAAGTAGGAAGGAAGGAAGGAAGGAAGGAAGGAAAGAGGAAGGAGGGACAGAAGGAATGGTAGGATAGCGATTATTTAGTTATCATTTCATTTATAAATTCATATGTTCATTCATTTATATATTTACTTATCGAAATTAATGATACTGTTTTCTTAATTAAAATGCTACAGGTAAAAAAAATAAAAAAATAAAAAGATAGATGAAAAAATAAGGAACCTAAAGTAAATAAGGAAAGGAAAAGGAGACTGTCACAATTACTCCATAGGAAAGAAAATGAAAGAAGAGAATAATGAAGAGGAATGTAATGATGATGATAATGATGATGGAGGAGGAGGGAGGAGGAGAGGAGGAGAAAATTATTTAAAGAGCCAACAAGCTTGAAAAAGTTTATATTGGCTTCGATAATCATAGACTTTCGAGAACTCTTGGAATAAAGCAGTGGACGGGAGGGAGGAGGGGGGGAGAGTATATTTAGAGAGAGAGAGAGAGAGAGAGAGAGAGAGAGAGAGAGAGAGAGAGAGAGAGAGAGAGAGAGAGAGAGAGAGAGAAGAGAGAGAGAGAGTTCAAATTCAAATTCATATTAATTTATTTTCCACAGGGTAGTGGTTATTACAGCAAAATACGTATAATAATTGGTAGATTTGTCTACATGTCAAGCTTATTTTACATGCTAAAATATAGGCAAAAAATATGAGTGAGTGAGTCACTGTAGCTGACCATACGAGTGTACAACATATATATCGGCACCAAATTCCAGGTACAGCATTGTCAATAATCTAGTAAGAGTAAAATAAATAAAATTCCAGTCAAACAGGCAGAATTCGAGTAAAACATAAGATTACAATAAAAAGAAATATGTAAAATTTGCTAAACATTATAGTAAGACAAGTAGAATTCTAGTAAAACATAAAATTACAATAAAAAGTAAAATCTAAAATCTGCTAAAAAATTCAGTAAGACAAGTAAAATTGCAGTAAAACTTAGAATTACAATAAAAGATAATATGTAGAATCTGCTAAAAACTACTCTACTAAAAATCATTTTGGTCTTGCAAAATATAGTTGACTAGTCTAGATTTAAAAACAGAAAGTGTATTTGCCTTCGTGACGTTGGCTGGTAGGGAGTTCCATTTTTTTGGTCCATTTACTGTAAAAATGTTAGCACCGGTGATTGTCTTAACTCTAGGAATAACAAGGTTACTTTGTTGTCTCGTCATGCTACTTGTTGTGCTGTGGACTGTTGGGAATGAGTGGAGCCAGTCGGGATACATGCCGTTCAGAGATTTATACATGGCAATGTTAACATAAAAAAAAAAAATAATAAATTCTGAGCCATCCTAGTTCTTTGAAGGCAGGGGAGATATGGTCATATTTTCGTATACCACCTATCGAAACTGGCAGCAAAATTTTGTAGTTTTTGTACTTTCTGTAAAAGAGTAGTGTTGGTGGCACCCCAAATGCGTATGCAGTAGTTAATAAGACTCAATACAAGTGACTGGACAACAATTTTCCTGCTAGATTTATCAAAATATTTACTTATGCGGCATATATACATTAACATCCCAATGACCTTTTTATTTAACTCATTAATATGCGTGTCAAATAATAAATAGCGATCCATGTATAAACCTAAATTTTTGACCTGTGTGCTGGGACGGACGCTGGTGTCGTCAAACTTAGTCATAGTATTCTCAGGTACATGTGACAGTAACTGTCTGCTTCCAATGAATATACATTGTATTTTACTGGCATTGATCATCAGGCCATTACTAAGAAAATATTCTTTTGATCATCAGGCCATTACTAAGAAAATATTATTTTTCCTTAGTAAGGGTTGCTTCCGTTTCTGTAATGATGGTGCCTAAGTTTTCGAGAGATCCACTGTGAAGAAACTGAGTGTCGTCAGCGTACTGGACAAGTGTACAGTCATTGAAGTGTTGAGCCATGTCATTGATATAAATGTTGAATAATACTGGTCCCAGGATGGAACCTTGAGGGACGCCATAGCTGACATTTTCTTTTTTTTATATTACTTTTTGTAACTTGACAGACTGACTTCTGTTACAAAGATAGCTGTTAAGCCAGAAGGAGTCAATGTTAAGGTTAGAACATTTTCTTAGGAGAATACTATGGCTGACACTGTCACATGCTTTTGATAAATCACATAATGTTAACAATGATATTTTCTTATTATCCATATTGTTATATATTTTATCAGTTATCACAGTTAGAGAGAGAGAGAGAGAGAGAGAGAGAGAGAGAGAGAGAGAGAGAGAGAGAGAGAGAGAGAGAGAGAGAGAGAGAGAGAGAGAGAGAGAGAGAGAGAGAGAGAGAGAGAGAGAGAGAGAGAGAGAGAGAGAGAAAAAAAAAATAGGTTATGTAAATTTCTAAGTATGGTTATCGTTATATAATATGAATAAATTCCATTGCATAAAGTTATCATCCTCGTCATTTTTATCACTATTATTATTCACTATTAACATTGATGCTGTTGTTATAGATTTTGGATTTATTATTGCTGATGTTTTCAAAATATTTGTGTACTCATGAAATCAAACACAATTATCAGAAAGAGTGACCAAGAATAAGAATAAGTGAATGAACAAGAGATTAAGTAAGTATAGAATTCTGTGAATAAATAGTAATATTGAAAGAATAATATAGACATAGAGAGCCTTACACAATCAATGTTTAAAAGAAAATACTGTGAAACTTGAGCTCAAAGTGAAAGATGCAATTTATGTGTGCGTATTCATCTAGTTGTATTCATCTAGTTGTATTCATCTAGTTGTATTTTACAGGGCCTGAGCAACGCTCGTATGGCCCCGTCTCCATATCAACATTTGTATCATTCATCCTTAGTGTTTAGTGTTGGCCGAAGCCACCACCCCGGGAGGCGGGTCACAAACCCCCGGCTAACACCCGCTACCCATTCACTGCTGGGTGGACAGGGGCTCGGGTTTTAAGTAGACCGCCCGTCTGTCTTCGCTCCGCCCGGGGATCGAACCCGGGACTTCTCGGTTGTGAGCCGAGCGTGCTAACCCTTACACTACGGAGTCCCCTGTGTGTGTGTGTGTGTGTGTGTGTGTGTGTTACAAGGTCATACTCTTATCCTCCTCCTTTCTTCTCCCTTCCTTCCTGCTCCCTTATTCTTGTCTCTATTCCTGTCTACTTGTTGTCTCCATCTTCTACATCCTCTCTCTCTCTCTCTCTCTCTCTCTCTCTCTCTCTCTCTCTCTCTCTCTCTCTCTCTCTTCCTTCCTGCTCCTTTATTCTTGTCTCTTTTCCTGTCTACATTATTTCCCTCTCTTGCGCCTCCTCTGCCCGCCTGTCTCCCTAATCAGAGGCCCACCTGAACCCCTAAATCTTTATCTCAGGACCACTGCGATGAGGTGATAGTGCTGATGGAGAGAGAGAGAGAGAGAGAGAGAGAGAGAGAGAGAGAGAGAGAGAGAGGGGGGGGGCACACAGTCACACACACACACACACACACACATACACACCTGACTAAACACATCACCTATTGTCACATGTGTTAAAATATGCACCACATCACCTCACTTGCCCCTTTTTCCCCTCTCCTCCTCTCCCCCTTCCTTACCATCCTCTTTCTTTCTCCTCCCCTTTCTCTCCCTTCCCCTCACCTCATTTCCCCTCACTCTTTATCAGGTCACCTCCCTTCAACTTTCCCTCGCCTCATAACACCTCGATCATTTCCCATTTTACATCTCTCTCTCTCTCTCTCTCTCTCTCTCTCTCTCTCTCTCTCTCTCTCTCTCTCTCTCTCTCTCTCTCTCTCTCTCTCTCTCTCTCTCTCTCATTATTATTTACTCCATATTGTCTCGTATCTTTTATTGCCAGCTTGCGAAATGACGAAAACCTGCTTTAAATTTGGGTTGTTTTCCTGCTACAAATATATATTATTTCCTTTATTTCTTAATTTCGCCCCTTCTTTGAACTTATATTGTTACTTCTTTTCATTCTCTTCCTCATTGCTTGCTCTGTTTTTAGCTTCTGGATCAAGGTTTGAATCGAAGCTGGAATTAAATAAATCAAAGGAGGAGGAGGAGGAGGAGGAGGGGAAGAGAAAGAGATCAGTGGAAATTAAGTAAATTAAATAGCAAGCACCTGGCAAGTCTTTTTCTTTCAGATAAAAAACGACATTTGCTTGAATAGTGTGTGTGTGTTGTGTGTGTGTGTGTGTGTGTGTGTGTGTGTGTGTGTGTGTGTGTGTGTGTGTGTGTGTGACTTTATAACAGATAAAGGACTAAAGTTCGACACAGTTTATCATAATCTCTCTCTCTCTCTCTCTCTCTCTCTCTCTCTCTCTCTCTCTCTCTCTCTCTCTCTCTCTCTCTCTCTCTCTCTCTCTTTTAGTAATATATGCAGCATTGTTGAGAGAGAGAGAGAGAGAGAGAGAGAGAGAGAGAGAGAGAGAGAGAGAGAGAGAGAGAGAGAGAGAGAGAGAGAGAGAGTGCTATTGATGTACTAGTTATTGTTAGAGTCAAAGTCTTTTATATTTTGTGTACGAAGGAGGGGAGGAGGAGGGGGGAGGGGGAGAGGGAGGTGGGGGGAGGACATGCACCCCTCTCCCCCCCCCATCACCCCCTCCATGTTGGCTTCTCTCCAAGTGATCCATCATTTCTCCTCCCTTTCCTCTCTATATACATTTTCCTCCTCCTCCTCTTCCTGCAGTCTTCTTACTTGCATTTTATCCTCCTCTTCCATATTTGTTTCCCTGTCCATGTTATATTATCTGTCTGCCTTCATACGTCTCTCTCTCTCTCTCTCTCTCTCGCGCTCTCTTATTTATATGTCATCCCTCACCTTTCAGTTAATTACGCTCAAAGAAAACGGAATGTCACTGTAAGTCGACAGTAACCATTATATAAAGCTTGTTATCCATCCAGTTATATATAAAAAAATTCTCCTTTTTCTCCTTTGGTTTAATTTTTCGTTAGAAAAAAAACAGAAAAATTTATATATAACTGGATGGATTAGTAAAATGTAGCAAGAATGGGTACTCCGTAGTGTAGGGGAAGCACGCTCGGTTCTCAACCGAGAAGTCCCGGGTTTGATCCCCGGGCGGCATATTCCCGTGATTTGGAAGAGTTTGTTGGTCTTGGGATATCAACAGACAATCAAGGTTGTCAGAACTCGTGACGTCACACAAAGGGGTGGAGCTAACGTGAATCGCCTTGAAGCGTACGTGGCCACCGAGACTCGGTGGTCTCGCTTGAAGGCGTGAACTTCTTTCCCTTACCGCCCTGCAATACCCCTCTCTCTCTCTCTCTCTCTCTCTCTCTCTCTCTCTCTCTCTCTCTCCTCCTGAAGGGGTGAAGGGAGGTATGAAGGGGAAATTAAGTTTAAGGGGGTGAGGGGGGAGGTATTGAAGGGGTGAAGGGAGGTATTTGAAGGGTGGTAAGGGAATCTCTCTCTCTCTCTCTCTCTCTCCAATACCTGAAAGGGTGAAGGGGGGTATGAAGGGGAAAGTTTAAGGGGGTGAGGGGGGAGGTATTGAAGGGGTGAAGGGTGGTAAGGGAAGCTCTCTCTCTCTCTCTCTCTCTCTCTCTCTCTCTCTCCTCTCTCTCTCTCTCTCTCTCTCTTCTCTCTCCTCTTCTCTCTCCTCCTCTCTCTCTATCTCCCTCAATACCTGAAGGGGTGAAGGGAGGCATGAGGGGAAAGTTTTAGGGGGTGAGGGGTGAGGTATTGAAGGGTGGTAAGGGAAGTTCACGCCTTCACGGCGATTCACGTTAGCTCCACCCCTTTGTGTGACGTCACGAGTTCTGACAACCGTGATTGGCTGTTGATATCCCTAGACCACAAAGTCTTCCAAATCACGGGAATATGCCCCCGGGCGGAGCGGAAACAGCTGGGCTGTTTCCTTAAACCCCGAGCCCCTGTCCACCCAGCAGTGAATGGGTACCGGGTGTTAGCCGGGGGTTTGTAACCCGCCTCCCGGGGTGCTGGCTTCGGCCAACACTATAAGCACTAGCAGACAGCTCTCTAGGGGTAGTCTGAGAGAGAGCTGTCTGGTTACAGTGGAGATCCATCTCAGCTGCGTCGATAACTGACGAAATTCTTCAAACATCAAACATCAAAAGTAATAATAACGATAATGCCAATGATATAAATAATGATACACACACACACACGAAAATGACATTTGCATTTGTTTTTAACAGTAGCTAAGAGAGAGAGAGAGAGAGAGAGAGAGAGAGAGAGAGAGAGAGAGAGAGAGAGAAAAGCAGTCAAATCTTCACGCACCTATTTTTTCCACCAGGGCACCCCAAAATATACCGTCAGTTGGAGGAAGGGAGGGAGTGAACCCACTGCCAAGGTCTCTTTATACCCGCCACTCGCCTATCGAAATGAACTGTTTAATAATAAGCTTGGTTTCTCACATCCTCGTTCTTTTGCCCCTGAAAAAAAAAATGCTGGCCGGGAGTAAATTAAGTGGAGGGGAGTCATTAAAAGTTTTGTCATCGCCATTTCTGTCTGACGGAGAATAATGGGTCAGAGAGAGAGAGAGAGAGAGAGAGAGGTGATAGCACTGTTGTTTGTGGTGGTGGTGGTGGTGGTGGTGGTAGCTTTTAATTTCGCCTTGACTTAGTTTAAATGTCACTTATTTAATTTTCCTTGGCTCTCTCTCTCTCTCTCTCTCTCTCTCTCTCTCTCTCTCTCTCTCTCTCTCTCTCTCTCTCTCTCTCTCTCTCTCTCTCTCTCTCTCTCTCTCTCTCCAACAGTATCTAACACACACACACCATTCTCTTTTCTCCTCCCGAATCATTTATTTGTGTGCAATTCCTCCTCCATCTCTCCAACGTTTTGCATAACCCTTTCACATATATGTCAATAGTAGCATAGATCGTCAGCTTAGATACTGCTGTCGTAGCGGCAGCACAAGTGGCCTCCACTATGTCCGTGTCTCCCACAACAGTGACTACACCTATGGGAGATACAGTGCAGCCCAGGATGTTGTGGCAATGCGCCTCAGACTAGGTTATAAATATTACTGGGAGGTTAGTAACTCCCCCGCTGTCTCTTGTACATTGTGTGCCAAGCTAGGAGGTCACACACTGCATCATTACATCATGGACTGCCCCGGCATTGCAAAATTTAGGCCACAAGGCCACCATGACTTGCCCCAGACAATCTGCTGGTTTTTCAATCACCATACACTCGCTGACATCCTACGAGAGTACCCTAAATTCGCCCCAAGGTGGTGATGGTGTTATTGTGTGTTATTAACTGTATGCATGAATATAAGTATACTACAACTTCCCCTCAGTGGAAGCTCTGATACCCATAACTTGTAACTCATATTTATATATCTACACTGCCTGGGGGGAGGCCGGTAGGCACCGACCTCCTACCCTTGTTGTACATCCAACAATAAACCATTCAATTCAATTCAATTCGTCTTCTTCTTCGACTTCTTCTTTCAGTTCTTCTATTTTTATATTATTTTTCATCTAATTTTACTTCTTTTCTTCTGTTTCATCTTTCTCCTCCTCTCTTCCGATAAAAACGAGACACTGTAACAATGTATTGGCCAATTATCTTCCCCTAAAATCGTCATGTCGCTCATTAGTTTAACATATTCCATGAAACAATGAATACGAAAACGTTAGAAAAATGTTAGATAGTTCAGCTGAGTATATAACTTCGTTAAGAACCAAATACACTTCGTTATATGTATCGCTTGTGTTCCTGTGTGCACTGTGCTTGCATGACTTCTGCGTTACATTCATACTAATTTTACCACCACCACTACCACAACTACGTAGTAGCTTCACCTCCACCACCTAGCTTCATTTTTTCCTCCTCCTGTACCAGCTCCCTGTTGCTCCTGCCTCTCTAATCTCGCCCCACAGCCACCACCATCCTTCCGCTGCCTCCTCCTCCTCCTCCTCCTCCTCCTCTTCCTGGCGAGGGTATTCTGGGGGCAGCATCCCAGCAGTCACATGAGGAAGGAGAGGAATGTCCCGGGATAAATTTAGCTCACGAGTCTTAATCATAGTTTTAAAATAACCTCCAGTCATTGTTAAATTTAAAGTTGTGACCGCTGCTTCGGACATCACAGAGTGGGTCATATTGGTGGGGGTGTTGGAGGGGGAGGGGTGTGTGGATGTGATGGGATGGTGGGGGTGATGGTGGAGGGAGGGGACGTAGGTGAGGAGTCAATGATAGGGAGAAAGGCGTGACTCTCCATATGGGAAGGCAGGATTATAGTAGGAAGGTTAACGAAACTTTTCTGGGTAGATTTTGCACCTGGCCGAGACTCGAACCCTGGGCCATCAGGTTGGGGGTTACATGATGCACCGCTGCGCCACCTACCCCTGAATGTTGTTGTTGTTTTTGTTGTTGTTGTTGGTGGTGGTGGTGGTGGTGGCACGTGTGATTCGTGTGTTATGTGCGACTTTACGTATTGCGTATTACGTCTGAATGTTTGTCTGTGTGTGTGTTTGTGTATGCTTGTATGTATGTATGTATGTGTGTGTTCATTTCAGAATAGCTCAGTGACTTGGCTCATGTGTGTGTGTGTGTGTGTGTGTGTATGTATGTATGTGTGTGTGTGAGAGTGTGTGTGTATGTGTGTATGTCCTGCTATATAAACAGCCTGCTAAGTATGGCTTGTGTGTGTGTATTCTTGGAAGGGGGTCTCTTTTATCAGAAGCAAATGTGTACATGCGAGTATGGGGGGATGGGTAGATGCAGTGGGTGGGGGGTGAGGGGTGGAGAGGGGTGGAGTGGAGGGGGGGAGGGGGGAGGGCAGCAAGACGGAAGTGGAGGCGGTGGAGAAAGGGATGCAAGTGGCGATGAAGTGAGTGGATGAGGTTATGAATTTTGCTTGTGGGTGAGGATGCTGGATAATATGCCTTAAGGCGGCGTCACACTAGCACTTTTTCCGTCTAGTTTTTTCAGCAACTTTCTCATAACTAACAATTTTCTGACTGCAAGTCGTCACACACAGACAATCGTTCGCCTGCACTACCAGTCAGCTGTTGCATGTAAACAAACATGGCTCCGACGCCAGGGCAAGCTATTGCTGGTATACACTTAATTAATTATGTGTATTATTTATCAGTCGTAGACCTAATATCGACCTAGATAAGACCTAGAATATCAAGGCCTTCTTGGTGTACACGTCTCTGTGGTCCCAGAGACAAGCTAGAGGGTGGCCACGCGTATGCATTCAACGAGAAATTCTTCTGAGCTACGTGTCCACAGCATTTCGTCTATAATCTTAAGTTGAAGTCTTGAAGAGTGAGAAACACATTTTGAGTGTGTCTTGAAAAAGAAACACAACGAGCTTGACAGACGACCTACAAAGCGATAATAAGCAGAAAAGGTCACAAGAAGAAGAAGAACAATCGAGTCGTGCGAGAGACATGCGAGAGTCATGCTCATGTTGGCTGTTATATAGAACCGGCTTTTAAATGTATCTACATGTACAATAGTCACTTAAATATTTTTAATACTTTCAAACGTATTGAATTATAAATTATAAAAAATTACTGATTTATATCGAATATCTTTAAAGTAATCACTATGGATTTTGATTTGACTAAGAAAGTTTACTTCAACTTTCCATATCAAGACGATCACGATCGTCTGACTCAGACTGACTGATTCAGACGGACTAACTAGTCAGAGCGAGAAAAAAAACGGAGATCGTCTAACTAGACGGAAAAAGTGCTAGTGTGACGCCGCCTTTAGATAGTCATGCTGAAGGGTGAAAATATAGGTGTGTGTTTGTAAGTGTGTGTGTTTGTGAGTCTTCAGTTTTATGTTGCTAATTAATTCATTGTACTACACATATATATTGCTAGCTTAATTATATCTCTCTGAAATCTTTTTTATTTAGTGTGTGGGAGAGTGTAGCTATGACTTATGGTCAGTAAACTATCTATCTATATATTTTTCTATCTACATATATCTATAGCTATCTGCATGTCTATCTCTCTCGCTCTATCTATCTATCTATGTGAATTACGAAAATTACTGAGCTGAGCTGAGCTTAACTATTACTGTTAATATGTGTGGTGTCTTTTTTAGGGTGTAGCTAAGTGTGTGTGTGATGGAAGGTGTGGGGAGTGGAGGTTTTAAAGGCGAGTATAGGAGAGGCGGTAGCTAGGGTGTTGTGATGTGCAGGAGGCGATAGGTTGGGGGGATGTGGGTTAAGAGTTGAAATTGCAAGCTTAGCGAGGAGATGTGAGCGTGAAATATGGACAGACAAGCTATGCACTATAAATATATTAATCTCTCTCTCTCTCTCTCTCTCTTACACAGGAAGCCATGTAGAAACAAGCACACAGCAACAAAAAGATTAGTAGTATATCACAAACACACCCCTATCTCCGGTCCCAAGGTCGTCTGCCGCCAGTCCTCCCATGTTCCTAAAATAAGCTTTCTTGCGGCACTAAATGTATCAAAATCCTACACGGTATTTGCCGCATTGGAGAGAGAGAGAGAAAGAGAGAGAGAGAGAGAGAGAGAGAGATCGTCCATAGTGTGTGTTTACATCGGTTGAGTTCCGAATCCCGATCCCTGCGACGTCACGTTACCAGTGAACCGCCACGTGGAAGCAGCGTGACCAGATATACGACAATTATCGTACAAGTACGATAAATTAATGCTTGGTACAATAAACGATAACGTCCATACGATATACGATAATTTTGTGTGTTTAGTTAATTATCAGTCTTACAGTAGAACTATATTCGCCTCCGGAAAAATGAATAATCATATCTACCTAACATGGTATGCCAGCATTTGTAACGTAACAGCATTAGAACAAGTAAATTAGTAAAATTACCATGAATTTACTGACTGAACGGACATATCCGTACCCCGAGTACCGTTTTTCTATTGCAATACGATAATTTAGGCTCAAATACGACAATTTTGGGCAAAGCTCTACGAAAATTTAGTAACGAAATTACAAACACTGGCATCTGTTCATGCCGCATGGCAGGTGCACCCGCACCGTGCACGGAGATTTGACTTTGATAGCGACCTTCAATAACACGAAAGGGACACGTAGATAGTGTTCAGAGGCTTGATATTCGTGTGAGGATGTGCAGGAGAGTGTTGTGTGTGGGCGGCGGCCAAGGTGTGGCAGCCATGAAGGGGGGACGCTGCAGGAGGAATAACAGCAAGGTGGGTGGCTGTGATAGCTGGGCGGAGGGTGGAAGAAGGCTGACAAAATGTCGCTGCATTCCTAACTGGTATTATTCTAGTGTTTGCCCATACTCCCCCTCTCCCACAAAACAAGCTTGGGGACCTGGGGCAATGCGGGATATTTGGCTGGGGTACAAAATATGCGTCGCAACCACATCGTTTTTGAGTTAGGGGTGTTGAAAAAATTCCCTAGATCTAGGGAAAATTCTTTGGATTTCTTCTGAGTCCAGAGACGTGTGAACCTGACGATCCTCACAGAATGATGACCTATGTGTCGAGAACCCCCCCAACCTCCTGCTGGGAGGCTAGGTTAGATTTGTTTAGCTTAGGTTAGATTTGGTTAGGTTAGGTTAGGTTAGATTAGATTAGATTAGATTAGATTGGGTTAGGTTAGGTTATCGGTGGGTCAAGTCCCCCGCTATGTTAGGTTAATTTTGTTTAGGCAAATTTCTCGATATAAGGAAATTACCCTAGATCTAGGGAATTTCCCCCCCCCCCATACACAACTCTTGAATTACGTGTTTCTGACGATAATTTGTTCCCCACCCTAAAACCCCGCATTCCCACAGGTCCCCAAACTTGTTTGGGGGAAGTGGGAGAGTATGGGCAAACACTAGAAATTTACCCTAACTATTTTAACGAGAAATTCCACTCTTTCCCGATTACTTATACATTACTATTGTTATACACGCCTAAATGAGACATCAGGATATAATACAGAGGTTGGGAAAATAACGGAGTAGAGAAATAGGGGTTATAATGGACGAGAACTTCGCGGTCGCGGTAAATGGGAGGAGTTGGCGGCGCCCCATCAGTACCCAAGCAATCGCGCACCATCAAATTCGTTTTTTTTTACCTAAATAACTCGACAAAACCAAACCTACCCTAAGCCTAATATAACCTAAACCAAACCTTAACATAACCTAAATCTAACCTAACCAAACCTAAACGTAACCTAACCTAGCAATTATTGTATAAAAATAAGTTTTAACTTTGGTTTCCGCAAGTGAATAACTACTGCACAATATACTGAGCCTAAAATAATAGGGAAAAAGTAAGTTGTAAGGCATGTGGAGCCCGCTAACTCCTGCCGAATATTAACCGAGAAAGGTAGAAAAATAATATGTAATGTAAAGAAAAATGGTAAAACCTTTTTTCATACAAATGGTTTTAAGTAAAAGTAAAAAACAAAAAGTCAAGTTAACCTTTTCCATTCCACGATTTTGTTTTTCCTCGCGGAACACGTTGAGTTGTTGCCAAGAATTAGGATGTGGTGGCGGCGCGACGGTGGTGGTGGTGGTGGTGGTACATATGGTGGTGATGGTGTACAAAAGGGTTACATGAAGGTGTTTTCTGTGATTAACCTTGCTCGTTCCGCCGGTGTTGAGGTATAACGTGTATAGTTCAGGTGTGGGGATGTTCTTAGTCTACCTGTGCAGCGTTGGTTCGGGAACTTCCGTTGATTTATATTTTTGTTATGTATTTTTATGTGCTCTATATACTTGATTAAAAGAATGTAAGGACGGAAAAAAATAGGGAGAATCAAGGCAGCTAAAAACATCTTAATGATACTACTACATGGGTGTTGTGGGTAAATGTTTGCTTTAGTTAGGATGCAGGCAGTTTTTTTCTTACAAAAAACACATGACTTATTTACAGTCTTATTTTGTGTGTTTATCCAACCCCAAAATCCCCCGGAAATCAGCTATTTTGCGAACACACACACACACATTAGATTTCAGTCATAAAGCTGTCATGATGGAGTATTGAAGCTGATCAAAAGTGTGCAGATCATTATATGTGTCACAGATCTGCACAGAACTTACCGTACCAGTTGAAACGTGAATAATATGATATCGTAACTCAATTTATCAAACTAACTTCTAAACCTCACCTGCCTAACCTCTCTTACCTCAGCCTAACTTGACTCAACCCAAATTTCCACCCCCAAAAAGAGGGAAATATGCCAGACGAGAGAAGAGAGAGAGAGAGAGAGAGAGAGCGCGAGCGAGCGAGCGAGCGAGATTGTCCGTAGTGTTTGTTTACATCGGTTGAGTTCCGAGTCCCGCCCGGCGACCACTGCACACCACGTGGTGGCAGGTCACAGGTGCACGGAGACTTGACTTTGAGAGCATCCTTGAATATCCTGAGACACGCAGATAGTGTTCAGAGGCTTGATATCCGCGTGAGGATGTGCAGGAGAGTGTTGTGTGTGGCAGTCATGAAGGGGGAACGCTGCAGGAGGAACAACAGCAAGGTGGGTGGCTGTGGTAGCTGGGCGGAGGGTGGAGGCTAGCTGACAAAATGTCGCTGCATTCCTAACTTTTTTAACGAGAAATTCCACTCTTTCCTAATTTCGTATACATTGCTGTAGTTATACACGCCTAAATGAGACATCAGGATATAGTACAGGGGGTAGAAAAAAACGTAGTTGAGAGAAATGATCAGTGAAAAACGTGGGTGGCTGTAACAGGTGGGTGGAGGCTGACAACACAATGACGGTGTATCTGGGTATCCCGTACTTTTTAACGAGAAATTCCACTCTTTCCCGATTACTTATACCTTACTATAGTTATACAAGCCGAAATGAGACATCAGGATATACTAAAAATGGTGGGAAAAGCGGGGTATTATTCTAGTGTTTGCCCATACTCCCCCCTCTCCCCCAAAACAAGCTTGGGGACCTGGGAAAATGCAGGATATATGGCTGGGGTACAAAATATGCGTCGCAACCACATACGGTAAATCTGAAGAACAAAGGCTCCACCCCCTATCTTCTTCTTATAGCCAACAAGCTTGGGGATATGGTGGGAAACCGGGGTTTTTGGGTGGGGGAGCACACACATAAGGGAAATATGGCCCCACACAAAAATCCCTAAACTAGGGAAATATATCTAGTTCATAGACTTTATCGGGGCCATCTTTCCCTTATATGTGTGCTTCCCCACCCAAAAACCCCGGTTTCCACCATGTTCCCTAGCTTGTTGGCTATAAGAAGAAGATAGGAGGTTGAGCCTTTATTCTAAAGATGACAAAACTCTACGGACCTAACCTAGCACCCCCCCCTCAAACCCCCCGTGCTGTGCACTAACCTAACCTACTCTAACCTAACGGGGGGGCGCGCCTGCCCCTCCGTCAGCCCCCCCCCCCCCCCCCCCCCGTGCTGTGCACTAACCTAACCTAGCACCGGGGGCGCACTTCTCAAAAATTGGGAAAAATATCCTAAAAGTATATCCTTAGTTTTTCTCAAGAACCTGAAATTTAATATCGGCCATGTTGGCAAAGTAAGGATCGGCACTCATTAAAATCTAAACAGATGTGTTAAGGACAGTAAGTATAATCCGTAGAGCCAACATTTGGGTCAGCTTAGCGTGGAGCCCTTGTTCTTAAGATTTTCCCCACAAACTTTTTGAGTTATGGAAGTTATAAAAATTCCCTAGATCTAGGGAAAATTAATTGGATTTCTTCTGAGTCCAGAGACGTGTGAACCTGACGATCCTCACAGAATGATGACCGAAGTGTCGAAAACATACCCAACCCCACGCTAGGAGGTTAGGTTAGGTTAGATTTGGTTAGGTTAGGTTAGATTTGGTTAGGTTAGGTTAGGTTATATTTGGTTAGGTTAGAATTGGTTAGGTTAGGTTAGGTTATCGGTGGATCAAGCCCCCCGCTAGGTTAGGTTGATTTTGGTTATGCAAATTTCTCTAGATATAAGGAAATTACCCGAGATCTAGGGAATTTTACCCCCCTAAACAACTCTTAAATTACGTGTTTCCGACGCATAATTTGTTCCCCACCCGAAAACCCCGCAATCCCACAGGTCCCCAAACTTGTTTGGGAGAAGTAGGAGAGTGTGGGCAAACACTAGAATTTTACCAAAAGCGGAATAAAGAGATAAGATGTGAAAAACGTGGGTGGATTTAACTGGAGGGTGGAGGCAGGCTAACAAAATGACGCTGTAACCCGAACTTTTTTAACGAGAAATTCCACTCTTGATAACTTATCTAATATACTATAGGAGTAGCCGTGTGTCTGTCTGTCTGTGTCTGTTTTGGGTAGCCGAAACTGTACATTTAATTTTGATGGGAGTAGGCTCAACAAATCGCAAATAAATCGTAGGTGGTAAGCGGCTTGGTCCCATGTCGATTGAATACTTTTGAAGGGGGCTTTTGGGCTAAAAACACTTAGGAGTATTAGATTACAGGAAAAACTCTGCGGTAACGTCTTGCATCATTCCACAAACTCAGTAGACTATTGGACTTACCGTTTGTGTGCGTGTATGAGTGTGTGTGTGTGTTGGAATCACACGGAACACAAAGGGTTGGAATCACACGGAACGTGGTCTACCCCGAGGCACTTTGACCAGTGACCAACGACAGCAACAACACGATTGGAGTTTGCAATCACATGTTGTCTAATATATACTACTACTACAAACATCAATACATGGGTCCGAAGGGCCCACAAGCAATTGTCTAATATACTATAGGAGTAGCCGTGTGTCTGTGTGTGTGTGTGTCTGTCTGTTTTGGGTAGCCGAAACTGTAAATTCAATTTTGATGAGATTAGGCTCAACAAATCGTAAATAAATCGTAGGTGGTAAACGGCATGGTCCCATGTCGATTGAATCATTTTGAAGGGAGGTTTTGGGCTAAAAACACTTCAGAGATTATATTACAGGAATGAACTCTGCGGTAACGTCTTGCCGCATTTCACTAATTCCGTAGACTCATGGACTTAACGTTTGTGTGCGTGTGTGTGTGTGTGCTTGCAGGACAGGCGTGGGGCTGGGCTGAGACAGGCGTGGGGCTGGGGTGAGGCAGGCGTGGGGCTGGGGTGAGACAAGCGTGGGGCTGGGGTGAGGCAGGCTACGGTGGTGGTAGCTGGTCTACCCCGAGGCACTTTGACCAGTGACCAACGACAGCAACAAGACGATTGGAGTTTTCACTCACATTGCTGTTTACAATATACTACTACTACAATCATCAATACATGGGTCCGAAGGGCCCACAAGCACTTGTACATTACTATAGTTATACAAGCCTAAATGAGACATCAGGATATAATACAGAGGGTGGAAAAAAGCGGAGTTGAGATATAATAGAGTAAGTAGTTGAGAGATAAGTAAAAAACTTAAAAGTCAAGTTAATGGTTTCCATTCCACGATTTTGTTTTTCCTCGGGATACGTGCCCGTCAGGGTGGCCTGGTTGGTAGAGCGCTCGGCCCGTGTGTAGAGTCCCTGCATTCGGTCAGCGGTTAGAGTCCACCAAGTTCGTCCTGGCGTGGTGGCGCTTTGTATAGTCAATAACCTTGTAGTTGGTACTTCCAAAGTGTCTAGATAGGATCAAAGTATCTTATCTTATCTCGGGACACGTTGAGTTGTTGCCAAGAATTAGGATGTGGTGGCGGCGTGACGGTGGTGGTGGTGGTGGTGTACATATGGTGGTGATGGTGTACACAAGGGTTACATGAAGGTTTTTTCTGTGAGTAACCTTGCTCGTTCCGCCGATGTTGAGGTATAACGTGTATAGTTCAGGTGTGGGGATGTTCTTAGTCTACCTGTGCAGCGTTGGCTTGATACCCTGCGTTGATGTATTTACTTGTATGTATTTGTTGTGCTCCATATACTTGATTAAAAGAATGTAAGGGCGTAAGAACGGAAAAAATGGAGAATCAAGGCATATAAAAACATGTTAATGCTACTATTACATGGGTGTTGTGGGTAAATGTTTGCTTTAGTTAGGATGCAGGCAGTGTTTTTCTTATAAAATAAATACACAACTTATTTACATTCCTAATTTGTGTGTTTACCCAACCCTAAAATCTCCCGGAAATCAGCTATTTTGCTAAGAAACACACACACACACACACACGCCATAATGGTCAAGTGGATAGCGCGCTGGCTTGCCATCCTGTGGTAGCCTGTTCGAAAAAAACGAAAAAAATAACTCACGAATGCCACCACGTATTGAACTTTTATCTAATGTTATGTTGTCAACTACCTCTACATCATCATCATCACCAATAATAACAACAAACAGTGGAAGTAAACATTTAAGTGAAGTCCACTGATTATTTTTCTTTCGTGTAACAGAAAAAAACCATTAAGGCATTTAAGTTATTGTTCATGATGAGCAATAAAAGTAAGTTATGTAAACAGGTTGAGAGAGAAAGAGAGAGAGAGACCTCCTCGATCGGGTTTGGCGAATCAGCTGTTTTTGGGGAGAGGTTGCGGTTAGGGGTTGTAGTGAGGGGAGATAGAGAGAGGGGAGGTGCAGGGAAGTGAGTCACGCAGGAAGTAGTTCTCTCCAAGACCACTGACATACATGACTCCCTCGACCCCTCAGAGAGAGAGAATTTTTGTTGAATCTTAAGACGTTTTATCCTTTTTTCCTCAAGCCTACTATTTTTTCATTTGCTCCTTCCAAGCAATCGATTACAACTCTTTATCTCTCTTTCTAGCCCACGTTACCTACCAAAGCTAATCTACCAGCATTTTTTTTATCTCCTAAAGCTTACCTACCTATCTAGCTAGGCCTATCAGTTTTTTCCTTTTACTTTTTTCCCCCAAGCCCACATACCTATCAGAACTCTTAAATATCTTCACCCTCTTCTTCTGCAGCTGTACACTACCTACCAAAGCCTTCCTATAGTTTAATTATCTCCCAAGGGCACGCCGGGTTCTTTCTTGTCTTGTATATGTAACCATTCAAGTCTAGAGTCCTGCCTCTTGCTTTGTATCTGATTATATAAAGTTTATCCCTCCATTCAGAACAGTCAGATGCATATTTAAATGGGGCCTGTTCTTGTATCTGATGGGGAAGTGTGAATGCATTGCCAGGTGTGTGTAGATTTAGAACTGTGTGTTGTACCCAAGTGTGTGTGGGTGTGAGTGTGTATGGGGGAAGGTATGTTGTAGCTTAGTGTGTTCTGAGTTATGGTTAAATGTTATGATTTGTGTTTACGCGTGTGTGTGTGTGTGTGTGTGTGTAATGATCATATTGATAATGATAGTAAACACTAGATCTGGACTCAAGAGAGATGCAGACCCGCGCCTGTAGCCATAATGTCAGAGTATAGCATTGTCCTGACCCTACCTATCTTTATGGTCAAAGCCAAGGTCAAGGTCATTTGGTCATGTGGAGGTGTTATAGACTCCAACTTGTATTAACATTTCGTGTCCCTATTTTTAACAGTAAAAACCCTATGGACCTTTTTTACAAGTTCGTGACCTCATGACCTTGGCTTTTGACATTTTGACCTGAAAATCATTGCGACACGTGATAGGCCCTAGTTCTAGCACATGGCAAGCTTGGTGACACCCAGCATCATTTGTTATTGAGTTAGAGTGCGGACTAGCAGACAAACCGACAAACAAACAGATGGAACTGACTGTCCTACCTACCCACGGCGCAACTTCGTCAGCTTAGATATGATAATGATAAAATAATAAAATTGTAATTCATTGTCATCGTCATTATCATTATCATCATTATCATTGTCATTATTAGCGTGAAGAGGTACGCTCTCTTTGAACATACAAACAGAAAACTCCTGGAGCGATTCACTTATGCATTTACCTTGAGGTTGTGCAGCCGTTTGGCCACCGCAGAGGGCAGAGAGGGGAAGGAAGGGAGGGGGGAGGGGAAGGGAGGGAGGGGGGAGGGGGAGAGGGGAGGGTAGGGAAGGGTGAAGTCAAGGCAAGGAAATTGTTTGGCAAAAGGAGGACGATGGAGGGATTGTCTTAATGTGTGTGTGTGTGTGTGTGTGTGTGTGTTTTCAATGAAGAAACCTATTTACACCACCTCTTTTTGTCTGTGTCTCGCTCTCCTGCTTCTCCCTCCGCCTCCCACACATTCTCTCTCTCTGTCTCGCTCTCCTGCTCCTCTCTCCGCCTCCAAATTTTTTTTCTCTCGCTCTCTCTTACACGTCCAATTATTCCTTGTCTTCCATCTCCCCTCAGTATACTTCCCTCCCTATCTTCTTCCCTTGCTCCGTCCCTCCCTCCCGTTAAGGCTTTCCCTAACGGCAATAAACAAGATGTCGCAGAGATGAGAAGAGATTGAAGTTAGGGCTTAGTGGGAAGAAGTAAAGGTGGGAGGGAGGGAGGAGAGGTAGAAGACTTTCGTAAGCATGAAAGAAGAGTAGGGAGGAACGTTAAAAGTAGATAGAGAAAGTACTACTGTTTTGTAAGGAGAAAAGAAGAAGAGGAGGAGGAGTTTCGTAAGTGAGTAGGTAGATTCTTTTTTTTATTCTTATAGGTAGCTAAATATACATGTAGAAGGTCCCTTAGAAGCAGCAGTTTTATAAGTGAGAAGGCAAGCCTTGAATCGTATTTAGGAATTGATCTCTGTTTTGTAAGGAGAAAATCTTGAAGAAGAGGAGGAGTTTCGTAAGTGAGTAGGGAGCTTTTTTTTTAATTCTTATAGACAGCTAAATATACATGTAGAAGGTCCCTTAGAAGCAGGAGTTTTATAAGTGAGAAGGCAAGCGTTGAATAATCATGTTTAGGAATTGACGCTCAGGATTGAAGGATTTGTTATGATCCAAAGCGATCTTGAGGATACTGGGCTTTTAGAAATGTGAACATTTAACATAGTTCAATTTTTCTATACTAAAAGTTGGATATATCTTTTTTAAAGATACAAAAATGAGATCTTGTTAGATTTTTGAAAATATGAAAATGGGATTTAACTCTAGGGTTTTAAATGTAAAAATGGGATGATTATTATATATTTTGAAAACAATATCTCAATTTTTTAATGTATAAATGATATATAATGTTATATTTCTAAGGGATAGAAAAATAGGATATATTTCTATATACTATTTCAGTAATATGAAAATGGAATATAATTCTCGATGTTTCAAAAGCATGAAACGGGAATATATAATTTTTGATATAAACAAGAATATAAAGTATATATGGTAAAATTCTATATTTAAAAGAAAATGTAAAATGTGATCATTTATATTTCTAAAATATGCAAATATGAGACATTAAAAATATTTAGATAAATATTATTATTTTTTTTTTTGCAACATTGAAAATGTTTAAATTTAAAATTTTGAAAATATAGAAATTGGTGTAATTTTCATTTCTAGAAATACACATGAAACATTATCAAAAACTTTAAAGATATATAATCAAGACCAATGTGTATATAGAAAAAATGAGCCTTGATATAACAGAACTATCAACGAGGAACAAGAAAACAACAACTATAACAAAAACAGGAAACTAAGGCAGCGTGTGCGTCAGTGTTGCCAAGGCAAAGGCGGAAGTCAGGGCGTGAGGGACGGACACAGGTGCTCGGGGAGGCTAATTGTTACCTGTGTGTGTGTGTGTGTGTGTGTGTATGTGGCTGCTACTACTACAACGTTTCTATAGTTATGATAGTGGTAATGAGGATAGTAGCTAATAATGGTACTGTTATTAACATTGATAATAACTGAGAGGCTATTTGAAATTATGGGTATGATACCTCTTCTCTTTATTATTATTTTTTTTTTTTTCTCTCTCTCTCTCTCTCTCTCTCTCTCTCTCCTCTCTCTCTCTCTCTCTCTCTCTCTCTCTCTCTCTCTCTCTCTCTCTCTCTCTCCTATCTCCTCTCTCCTCTCTCAATCTCTCAATCTCAATCTATCACTGTCAGGCCTCTAATTTATGAAAACCTTCTTAATTGTCTTTAGTAACTATTATATTTAGTTTCTCTTATTCTTTTCTTCTTTCCTTTTTTTTCTTATTACTTCTGCATCTTGTCCTCTACTTTCGTATCATGTTCCTCCATCACCTCCTCAACCACCATCATCATCCCTCCTGCCCCTTCTCGTCCTCTTCTTCCTCCTCCTCCTTCTCGTCCTCTTCTTCCTCTTCCTCGTCCTCTTCTTCCTCTTCCTCGTCCTCTTCTTCCTCTTCCTCGTCCTCTTCTTCCTCTTCCTCGTCCTCTTCTTCCTCTTCCTCGTCTCTCTTCCTCTTCCTCGTCCTCTTCTTCCTCTTCCTCGTCCTCTTCCTCTTCTCCTCTTCCTCTCCTCTTCTTCCTCTTCCTCTCCTCTCTCCTCTTCCTCTTCCTCATCCTCTTTCTTTCTATCCTCTTCTTCCTCGTCCTCTTCTTCCTCTTCCTCGTCCTCTTCCTCCTCCTCCTTCTTCTCCTAGCCTACATGTCTCTTCTTCAGTAAATGATCGACTTCGTAAATCCTTTTAATTTTCATGTGAATCGTAAACACGCTGAGCATACCCGTTGACTTTAAGTTGTACGAATAATAAATGGAAAAATAATATAATCAGTGTTTACATTTACTTGTGCGCCGCGGCAACAGCTGGCGCGGGTGTGTACTTTCTTCTATTCCTGCTTCTGTGGCGTTTTTTTTCTTTTTTTTCTTTCTGCCTCCTCTGTCCCTACCCTTTACTGTTTTTTTTTTTAATATTTTGGTCGTTCTTACTTCTCTTCCTAGCTGTGCATTTAGTTGTGCGCCGCGGCAACAGATGGCGCTGGTGTGTAATTTCTCCTTTTCCTACTTCAGCGTCGTCTCAATCCCTTATTATTTATTTTTCCATTTACTTCCCTTCTTACTTTTTTTTCTTCTAAATTTGGTCTGATTTTTATTTGGGTTATTTACTCCCTTTACTACTTCTATTCCTGCATTGCTTCCT
>JACEEZ010018140.1:127500-157500 GCA_016584305.1 Chionoecetes opilio
GTGTTGTGTGCCCTTTAATCCTTGCTTTCTTCCTTTTCTTTCTTCCTGTCTCTTTTTCTTTCCTTTTACTTTCCTTCTCTTTTTTCCCTTCTTTTCCTTCCTTCTCTCTTTCCCTTTTCTTCCTTCTCTCTTTCCTTCCTTCTCTCTTTCCCTTCTTTCCTTCCTTCTCTCTTTCCCTTCTTTCCTTCCTTCTCTCTTTCCCTTCTTTCTCTCTTTCCCTTCTTTCCCTCCTTCTCTCTTTCCCTTCTTTCCTTCCTTCTCTCTTTCCCTTCTTTCCCTCCTTCTCTCTTTCCCTTCTTTCCCTCCTTCTCTCTTTCCCTTCTTTCCCTCCTTCTCTCTTTCCCTTCTTTCCTTCCTTCTTTCATTCTCTCCTTCCTTCTCTTCCTTGCTCAAGTGTGGCACAATACTAAAATTATCTTTCAGAAGCTGATTTATCACTCGTTTTGAACAACAACAAACGAAAAACAATAACACACACACACACACACACACACACACACACACACACACACACACCACACACAACACACACAACACACACACACACACACACACACACACACTCACTCACTCAGTTTGACTCACGCTTGTATTATTAGCGTGAGAGACAATATATTATCTTAACTGAAAGGATGAGGAGAAGGAAGAGAGAAGAAGAAGAAGAAGAAGAAGAAGAAGAAGAAGAAGAAGAAGAAGAAGAAGGAAAGGTAGTAAGGAAATAAGCCAAGGATAGGTAGATAGGTAGAGAGAGAGAGAGAGAGAGAGAGAGAGAGAGAGAGAGAGAGAGAGAGAGAGAGTAAAGAGAGAGAGAGAGAGAGAGAGAGAGAGTAGGTAGAGCAGGTAGTAAAGAGAGAGAGAGAGAGAGAGAGAGAGAGAGAGAGAGAGAGAGAGAGAGAGAGAGAGAGAGAGTAGGGTAAGACAGGTAGCTAAAGAGACAGACAGTGACACAGAGAGAGAGAGAGAGAGAGAGAGAGAGAGAGAGAGAGAGAGAGAGAGAGAGAGAGAGAGAGAGTAGGGTAAGACAGGTAGCTAGAGACAGACAGTGACACAGAGAGGAGGTGTTTTTTGTCATGCCAAAAAAAAAAAAAAAAAAAAATTGCTGGTAGAAACGGTTAGCAGATTCATTCAAAACACAAAAACACACCAGAAAAACATAAGGTGCATCAGAAAATCGTTGGCTGGGTGAAACTATAAATTGACCCTTATATTTCTTTTCCATGCTTTTTTTCCCTTTCATCCTTTTTTCTCCCCCACCCCCACCCCCCTTCTCCCCCCTCCTCCCCCCCCTCCCTCCCCCCTTCCTCGTACCAATGTGTTACAGTCAACACGTTCACTTCGAAGAACACTGTTGCCAGATCCCCCGTGGAGTGAATTCTTCTCAAGTCGACCAGAACACATGGTTGACGCCCCATTAACCCCCCCCCCCCTCTCTCTCTCTCTCTCTCTCTCTCTCTCTCTCTCTCTCTCTCTCTCTCTCTCTCTCTCTCTCTCTCTCTCTCTCTCTCTCTCTCTCTCTCCTCTCTCTCTCTCTCTCTCTCTCTCCTCTCTTATTATTTTAGAGCGCCGATGTTCAAAGGAGGTTTTGTGCGTGTGTGTGGGTGTGGGTGTGGGTGTGGGTGTCTGTGTCTGTGTCTGTGTGTCTGTGTCTGTGTGTGTGTGTGTGTGTGTGGGTGTGTCTGTGTCTGTGTCTGTGTCTGTGTGTCTGTGTCTGTGTGTGTGTATGTGTGTGTGTGTGTGTGTGTGTGTTGTGTGTGTATGTGTATGTGTATTGTGTGTGTGTGTGTGTGATGTGTGTGTGTGTGAGAGAGAGAGAGAGAGAGAGAGAGAGAGAGAGAGAGAGAGAGAGAGAGAGCGGCGGTTCTCTTTCATTTTTCGTTATTACGTCCGTCAAGAAGGTGATGTGATCGGTTCAGTTTGTTTGTTTGTTACCAGGATGACGCAAAAGTTACAGACGGATTTGGATTAAAAAAAAAATCCAGGGTTGGGGGTTGTCCCTTCTTATAAGTGATCAGAACAAGAGTAAGTGTGTAATATAGTGTTGCAGTAATAGGGTCATACAGGTTGATAGATAGATCAGTGTGTAATATAGTGTTGCAGTAATAGGGTCATACAGGTTGATAGATAGGTCAGTGTATAATATAGTGTTGCAGTAATAGGGTCATACAGGTTGATAGATAGATCAGTGTATAATATAGTGTTGCAGTAATAGGGTCATACAGGTTGATAGATAGGTCAGTGTATAATATAGTGTTGCAGCAATAGGGTCATACAGGTTGATAGATAGATCAGTGTATAATATAGTGTTGCAGTAATAGGGTCATACAGGTTGATAGATAGGTCAGTGTATAATATAGTGTTGCAGTAATAGGGTCATACAGGTTGATAGATAGGTCAGTGTATAATATAGTGTTGCAGCAATAGGGTCATACAGGTTGATAGATAGTCAGTGTATAATATAGTGTTGCAGTAATGGTCATACAGGTTGATAGATAGGTCAGTGTATAATATAGTGTTGCAGTAATAGGTCATACAGTTGATAGATAGGTCAGTGTATAATATAGTGTTGCAGTAATAGGGTCATACAGGTTGATAGATAGGTCAGTGTATAATATAGTGTTGCAGTAATAGGGTCATACAGGTTGATAGATAGGTCAGTGTATAATATAGTGTTGCAGTAATAGGGTCATATATACAGGTTGATAGATAGGTCAGTGTATAATAATAAACTACTGGACATGCTGAACACTCTTCAGAGACGGTGATTCACGGTAAATAGTTTGCCTCCAGTTATTAGACAAGGAATTTGTGGTAAGTTAAGTAATGAACCGGGACACAAATGAGGCAGTAAGACCGACGCTACGGTACAATTAGACATCGGCTTGTTAAGGTAGTTTGGGCGCTTGTCCGCATAGTTCAGTGCGCTCACACACACACACACACACGCACATAGATAGCGAGACTGAGGGAGAATGTTTCCTCTTCGCCCCCGAGGATGACAGCGAGACCGAGGGGGAACAAGGAAAACAAGGTGTTCTTTTGATTTTACAAGCTTACTAAAGAGATTTAAAATTTCCATCGATGAGTTCCCAGCCCTCTGCCTTCTCTGTTTTCGCCGCTTTTTACGTCACGCAGGGAAAAGGAAGTCATGGTTTAAATTCTCATGGCGTCTGCTCAGCCTCCTCCTCCTCCTATTTTTACTCCTTGCTCCTCTATTTATACGTACACCAGGATGTTTTATGGTGTTGTGTGTCGGTGCTGCAATGTGAGAAGCAGAAAGTGTGTGTGTGTGTGTGTGTGTAGATGTGTGACAAATTGTATTGCTCGATGTCCACTGTTACTACTGCTGCTACTACTTTTTTTCTTTTTTCTTCTTAGTTTTTTCTTCTTTTTCTTCTTCTTTTACTACTACTACTACTACTTCTACTTCTACTACTACTACTACTGCTGCTACCACTATTTCTACCACCACCACTACCACCATCTATCTGAAAACCAGCAGATGCCAAAAGCAACAAAATCAGCTCCTTTTTTTTCTCTCTCTCTCTCTTGCTCTCTCTTTCTAATATATGCGTGGTATATTTCAGAGAGAGAGAGAGAGAGAGAGAGAGAGAGAGAGAGAGAGAGAGAGAGAGAGAGAGAGAGAGAGAGAGAGAGAGAGAGAACAACAACTGAAAGCAAGAATTATTAGCGGTGACCTTCACGTGTGTCTCACACGCTTGTCAAATATTATTTTTACTTCAGATGTGAATGACATGCATTATCACGTAAACGGACATAAACACACACATACACACACACACACACACAGACCACACGCACATACACACACACACACACACACACACAGACCACACGCACATACACACACATAAAAATAAGCTTCCGTGTCACAAAAAATGCACGAAGTATGTGGAAGTGTGTGTGTGTGTGTGTGTTCAAAGCCATGTGTTGACATAGACAAATATCATTAAAATTGGTTAGGGACGTATTTTCTTGGAGGAATTTAGAAAGGAATATGATAAAAATAATGTTGATGGAATAAAAAGATAATAATAATAATAATGAAAGGAAGGGGATTTAGAATGGATGAAAGGATATGACTTAGCTAACTAAATGTTGAAATAGAGTCAAAGAAGAAGTTGAAGAAGAGGAAGAAAAAGAAATACATGTACAAGATGGAGAAGCAAGATGTACAGAATGACGAGAGGGAGAAGGCAACAGAAGCGATGGGGGAGAAGAAATACATAGCAATAATAGAATGAATAATAATAATAATAATAATAATAATAATAATAATAATAATAATAATAATAATAATAATAATAATAATAATAATAATAATAATAATAATAATAATAAGAAGAAGAAGAAGAAGAAGAAGAAGAAAGGAAGAAGTGAGAAGAAACGATAAAGATGAAGTGTAGAAAATAGAGATAAAGAAGAGGAGGAAGTAGGCTTGGCAGTTGGTCTCTCTCTCTCTCTCTCTCTCTGCTCTCTCTCTCTCTCTCTCTCTCTCTCTCTCTCTCTCTCTCTCTCTCTCTCTCTCTCTCTCTCTCTCTCTCTCTCTTTTTTCCCCTCCTTCCTTCTCTCCTCCCTCTTTCTAAGATAGCCAATAACTTCTGGATGGAAATAGAACAAAATATCATCTGTTTTCAACGCCAAACTGTGTGTGTGTGTGTGTGTGTGTGTGTGTGTGTGTGCGTGCGCGAACAAGTTAAGGTTTTCTGTGTTGGTCCTGGCAGTAATACTAATAGTAGTAGTTGTGAAAGTAGTAGTAGTAGTAGTATAAATAGTAGTAGTAGTATAAATAGTAGTAGTAGTATAAATAGTAGTAGTAGTAGTAGTGTAGTAATATAGAATTATAGTGATGATGACAGTGGTAGTGATAGTAGTAGTAGTATAAGTGGTGGTGGTGGTGGCGGTAGTAGTAATAGTGGAAGTAGTAGTAGTGTTAGGAGCAAAAGTAGAAGTAGTGATAGTAGTGAAGGTGGTGGTATTTTTTTTTTTTTTTTTTTTTTTTTTTTTTTTTTTTTTACATCACAAGGAACTGGCCAAGGGCACAACAAAAATGGGTAACACAAAGCCCGCTTAGCTGCCAGTCCATATAAAGAAGACAGTAAGAGAATAAAATAAAAACAAAGGAGTAGGCCTATTTAGTTCGGGAGGTGTCTTGTTACTCTTCTTTTGAAAAGATTTAAGTCATAGGAAAGTGGAAAAATAGAAACAGGAAGAGAGTTTCAGAGTTTACCAGTGAAAGGGATGAAAGAGTAAAGATACTGATTAACTCTTACATTAGGAAGATGGACAGAATAGGGATGGGAATGAGTAGAAAGTCTTGTGCAGCGAGGCCGCGGGAGTGGGGGAGGCATGCAGTTAGCAAGTTCAGAAGAGCAGTGAGCATGAAAATAACGGTAGAAGAGAGCAAGAGAAGCAACATTGCGGCGGTGATTTAAAGATTGAAGACAGTCAGTCAGAGGAGAGGAGTTGATGAGACGAAAAGCTTTTGACTCAACCCTGTTTAGGAGAGCTGTATGAGTGGATCCTCCCCAAACATGCGAGACATACTCCATACATGGGCGGATAAGGCCCCTGTAGAGAGCAAGAAATTGGGAGGGAGAAAAAAAAGGACGCAGACGCCACAGCACACCTAACTTCTTAGAAGCTGTTATAGCAAGAGATGAGATGTGAGATTTCCAGTTCAGATTTTTAGTAAAGGATAGTCCTAGAATGTTCATTGTAGAAGAAGGAGACAGTTGAGTGTCATTGAAGAAGAGGGGATAGTTATCTGGTAGGTTTTGTCGAGTAGATAGGTGAAGAAATTGGGTTTTTGAGGCATTGAACAAAACAAGGTTTGCTTTGCCCCAATCACAAATAATAGAAAGATCAGAAGTTAAGCGCTCGGTGGCATCTCTCCGTGAATCACTTAGTTCCTGTCATTGGTGATGATGCACATTTAGGTGGTGATGGTGGCAGTAATGATGGTGATAGGTTCATGGCAGTGGTGGTGATGGTGGTGGTGGTGATGGTGGTGGTGGTGATGGTGGTGGTGGTGATGGTGGTGGTGATGGTGGTGGTGGTGATGGTGGTGGTGGTGATGGTGGTGGTGGTGGTGATAGGTTCATGGCAGTGGTGGTGGTGGTGGTGATGGTGATGGTGGTGATTTTGACAAGGAAATGTTTAAAAGCATTTCCTTGGTTTATTTTGAATTACTACCGTAGTAAATTTCTATTGATCAAGGTTTCGATTAACTAAAGCTTTCATAAGTTTTTGTAAGTAGTATGGGTGGTGGTGGTAGTAGTAGTAGTGGTAGTAGTAATAGGGGTGGTGGACTGGTGTGGAGTAGTAGTAGAGAAGTAGTAGAGAGTAGTAGTAAGTAGAGAATAGTATAGTAAAGATTACGAACTTAAAAGCACTACTACATAAAAGAGGAAGAGAGGTCGAAAAAGATGTATTAAATTATTCCGTAGCCGAGGAGAGTAGAGGGAGGAGAAGGGAGAGAGAGAGAGAAGAGAGAGAAGAGAGAGAGAGAGAGAGAGAGTACTTACTACTTTCAATCAAGACAATTCATGAGAAGTAAACGGGTCCAGATTTTAGTCCATGTATTTTTTATAATTCTCTTATTGATGATGATCTCTATCTATTTATTCATCTCTGCTTCATCTTTTAATTTGTTTTCATCTTGTCTTTGTGCTTCTTTATTGAGTTGCTTCATGTCTCCTTTTTGAATCGTCTCATGAAGCCTCCAAACTATTGAAGCAAAATATGTCTTTTTTATCTTGTATATTTGACTTTGCAAGATCGAGATAAGATATTAAAGTCATATAAAATTGTAGAGTTTTATACCTGCTGATGTTTTTTCTGTCTCTCCTCTCTCTCTCTCTCTCTCTCTCTCTCTCTCCCTCTCTCTCTCTCTCTCTCTCTCTCTCTCTGTCCTGTACTCTCTCTTCTCTCTCTCTCTCTCTCTCTCTCTCTCTCTCTCCTCTCTCTTCTCTCTCTCTCTCTCTCTCTGTCTTCTTCCTGTCTGTCTGTCTGTCTGTCTGTCTGTCTGTCTTCTGTCTGCTGTCTGTCTCTTCTCTCTCTCTCTCTTCTCCTCTCTCTCTCTCTCTCTTCTCTCTCCTCCTCTCTCTCTCTCTCTCTCTCTCTCTCTCTCTCTCTCTTTTCCTCTCTCTCCCTCTCTCCCCTCTCTCTCTCTCTCTCTCTCTCTTCTGTCTGTCCTCTTCTCTCTCTCTTCTCTCTGTCTCTGTCTCTCTTCTGTCTTCTCTCTCTCTCTCTCTCTCTCCCCTCCTCTCTCTCTCTCTCTCTCCTCTCTCCCCTCTCTCTCTCTCTCTCTCTCTCTCTCTCTCTCTCTCTCTCTCTCTCTCTCTCTCTCTCTCTCTCTCCTCATGATACTCCTCACATTCACACCTTTATTTCTCTGACGTCTCACCTGGAGGCACAAACACCACCTGGGCTTCATTAACACCTTTATTTATAGCGTCCTATTTATCTACATACCTTTACTAACACCATCATTAGGACGTGCAACACACCTGTAAGATAATACCTGTCTGTATAGCCGTAAAAATTGGTTGACAGGTTAATAGCCTCAAAACTTTGTAGGTTCTCGTAAGCTATACTTTTACCTGTTGAAAAATTTGTAGTACCTGTTTACAAATTGTTTTTATTTTGCCTATATTTATCATTACTTGTATGAAATGTCAATGTGTGATTTTTCAAGGTATATCATAATTAAGGAAAGTCAATATTAGCAGCTGATTTGTGTGTATGGAAGCGTACTACATAGCTTTCTGCAGATTATGTACAGATATTATTGAGTGGCCAAAATGCTTAAAATAACCGGACTTTTAACCCCTTGAGACCCAGAACGTAATTTCCGTTGTAATTTGGGTACCATTAGACGATTTTTAGTGACTATAAGCAATGTTTTATAGCTATGACCTGTTTAATATCCTTGTCCACTAACTAATGGGGTATATTCAGTCACTTTTCGTAATTTTATGGCTAACAACAGACGTTTTTATATAGCAAAGGAAAGATCTGGGCGTGAAGGGGTTACATCATTGACGTGTATGATATGAAACTAGCTGTGTGGTAGGAAGAATATTCGGGAACTCATTTCAACTCGTGATGACTGTTATTGTAATTTCTTATAGTATATTTTGTGTGAGTGTCTCTCTCTCTCTCTCTCTCTCTCTCTCTCTCTCTCTCTCTCTCTCTCTCTCTCTCTCTCTCTCTCTCTCTCTCTCTCTCTCTCTCTCTCTCTCTCTCTCGGCTACAGAATCACTTGAATACATCTTTTTCGACCTCCTCTTCCTCTTTTATGTAGTAGTGCTTTTAAGTTTCGTCATATTTCTACTACTACTACTACTACTACTACTACTACTA
Organism: Chionoecetes opilio; assembly: GCA_016584305.1. Taxonomy (NCBI): domain Eukaryota; kingdom Metazoa; phylum Arthropoda; class Malacostraca; order Decapoda; family Majidae; genus Chionoecetes; species Chionoecetes opilio. The sequence continues at coordinate 135,886 of JACEEZ010018140.1, forward strand.
CTACTACTACTACTACTACTACTACTACTACTACTACTACTACTACTACTACTACTACTGCTGCTGCTGCTGCTGCTGCTGCTGCTACTACTACTACTACTACTACTACTACTACTACTACTACTACTACTACTACTACTACTACTACTACTACTACTACTTAAAAGCGGGCGTAACCGGACTTTTAACCCCTTGAGGCCCAGAACGTAATTTCCGTTGTAATTTGGGTACCATTAGACGATTTTTAGTGACTATAAGCAATGTTTTATAGCTATGACCTGTTTAATATCCTTGTCCACTAACTAATGGGGTATATTCAGTCACTTTTCGTAATTTTATGGCTAACAACAGACGTTTTTATATAGCAAAGGAAAGATCTGGGCGTGAAGGGGTTACATCATTGACGTGTATGATATGAAACTAGCTGTGTGGTAGGAAGAATATTCGGGAAAATTTTAAAAAATTGATATTTATATTAATTTTTTTTAAATAATTTTGGTAGGGACAAAATTGATTTTTCAGGAAGGGGAAAATTTTTAAAAAAAAATTAAACTTACTTATAATAATTTAATTTTATTACTTTTTCGTCATAATTTTTTTTTAAAAAACCTTTTTTTTTTTATTTACTTAAATTTTTTAAAATTTAACTTTTCTTTTCTCGTCTAATTTTCTTTTTTTAAAATTTTTTTCTTTTTTCTTTAACCCTTTTAATTTCCCCTTTTTCCACCCCAAAACTTTAACCCTTTCAAATTTTTAACTTTACTATAATTTATTTCAAATTTCTTTTTTTTTTTTCCCGCATAATTTACTTTTTATATTACTTTAAAACCACTGTCAAAATTTTACTTTTTTTTACTGTATAATTATTCTTTATAATTTACTTTACTTTACTTTCTGTCATAATTTACTTTCTATTATTTTTATTTGTCAAATTTACTTTACTGTTAATTTCCTTTACTTTTACTTTATTGTCACATTTTTTCTAACATAACTTAAACCCGTCCCAAATTTTCCCACTTCTAAAATGTAATTTTTTATTCCCCTTTAAACCTGCCTATTAAACGGCAAATATCCCTTTCCCTTTAACTTTCCTTTCCAAATTTACTTCCGTGTCAAAAATCCACCTTCCCGAGGGGGGCCCCCAAATTTTAACTCCCAAAATTACCCCCAAGGCCCAAAATTCCCTTTTCCAATTGTTTTTTTTCCCCCTCCCCCCCTTTTCCTCCTCCTTTCCCCTCCCTCCTTTCCCCCCTCCCTTCCCCCCTTTCCTCCTCCCTTTTTCACAGTTTTCCTCCCCCTCTTTTTCCCCTCCCTTCTCCCCTTTACCCCCCCCCCTTTTTTACCCCGAAAAAAGGGCCTTCTCCTCTCTTCCTCTCCCCCACCCCCTCCCCCATCCTTCTCTCTCCTCCTCTCTCCTCTCTCCTCCTCTCTCCTCCTCATCCTCTCTCCACCTCTCCTCTCTCTCTCTCTCCTTTCTCTTTGCTCTTTTCTTTCCCTTTTCTTTTTTCCTTTTTTCTCTTTTCCCTTTTTTTCCTCTCTTATTTTTTTTTTTTCATTCTCTTCCCCTTTTTCCCCCCTTCTTTTCCTCTCTTCTTCTTCTTTTCCCCTTTATTTTTTCTCTCTTTTTTTCCCCTCTTCTCTCTTCCCCCCTTTCCTCCTCTTCTTCTCTATTCTTTGTCTTTCTCTTTTTCTTTTCTCTCATCTCTCTTCTCTTCGCTTTTCTATCTTTCCTTCTTCTTCCTATAACTCCTCTTCTTCCCCCCTTTCTTCCCCTCCTTTCTCTCTCCTTTTCTCTCTTCTCTCTCTCCTCTTCCTCTTAAAATTGCCCCTTTTCTCTCCTTTTTCTTTCTCTCTTTTCTCTTCTCTTTTTCCCCTTTTCCCTCTCTCTCTCTCTCTAGTCTTTCTTCTTTTCCCTCTCTCTTCTCTCTTTCCCTTTTCCCCCCCTTCTCTCTCTCCTCCTTTCGCTCGCTCGCTGCTCGCTCGCTCGCCCCTCTACAAGAATATTTAAATCATCTTTTTCGACCTCCCTTTCCCTTTTTTTATGTAGTAGTGGCTTTTAATTTCGTCATTTTTTCTACTACTAAATCCCTACTGCTATACTACTACAAAACTACTCCCTACTACTACTACACTACTACTACTACTACTATTTACTACTACTAACTACTACTTGCACTACTATACTACACTACTACTACACTCTACAAACTACTACTACTCTCTACACTACTACTACTCTACTACTACACTACTACTACTACTACTCCGCTACCCATACTACTACCACTACCCCACCACCCATAACTACTACTTAACCCCACCACCACCACCACCGTCCCACCCCTACTACTACCACTACTCTACTACCCCCCACCCCCACCCTACTACTATACTACTACTACTACTACTCTACTACTACACTACATATACTACAAATACTAACTACCCCCAAACTCATACTATCCCCTTACAAACCACCACCCCTACTCTACTACTACTACTACTTACTACACTACTACACTACTAACACCCCTCTATCTCTACTACCATACTATACCACTACTACAACTACTCCACTCCAAAGGGCCATCAAAACCCACTTCTCTTTGAAAGTCACGCACACCCACTTCTTAATTCCGACATCCTCTCTGTCATATTTTTTCTCCACTCTCGCTAACATTACAGACGGGAGTGGGGGACACAACTCGCTCACCGGTTTGTGGGTTGTGAGGCGCCTTGGAAGAGAGAGAAGAGAGGAGAGAGAGAGAGAGAGGGAGAGAGAGAAAAGAGAGAGAGAGGAGAAAAGAAAAAGGGAGAAGAGAGGAGAAGAGAAAAGGGGAGAGAGAGAGAAAGAGAGGAGGTGTTACGACACAAATAAAAAAAAAAAGGATAAAAGACACATCAATACTTAATAATAATCAATATGAAAAAGAGGAGAGAGAGGGAAGAGAGAGAGAGAGAGAGAGAGATGAGAGAGAGAGAGAGAGAGAAGAGGGATAAAAGACAGGTGCTAAAGAGACAGACGTGACAGATCTAAAGGTCACGCGCAAGGAAAGGAAAGACAGAAAGAAAAACGTCCCGATAGACAGATTTTACAGAGAGGTAGACTACAGACAGACGACGACAGACAGCGACAGACAACAGACAGATACAGAAAGCCCGAAGACAAACAGAGAAAAAAAATTTTATGGAATATGAAAAAAAATTTAAAGATATACAGCAGAGAGAGAAAGAGGAGAGAGGAAGGGGGGAGAGAAAGAGGAGAGAGAGAGAGAAAGGGGAGAGAGAGAGGAGAGAAGAGAGAGAGGAAGAGAGAGAGGAGAGCATGGCTTCCAAAAAAATGTTTCGCTTTTAACCAAAATAGAGAGAGAGACATGATTATTTTCGTTCTAATTTCTTCCTCCTCTATTCTCCTTCATTCCTTCCTATATTGACGTTTCATCTATTATCCTGTTTATATATCATTAGTATACTATTATCATTATATATTATTATTATACTTCATATATTATTCTGTTTCCCCTTCCCTTTCCCTTCCCCCTTCCTCTCTTTCCCTCCTTCCTTCCTTCCCTCCTTCCTTCCTTCCCTCCTTCCTTCCCCCCTTCCCCTCTTTCCCCTCCTTCCTTCCTTCCTTCCTCCCTCCTTTTTTCCCTTTTTTCCCTCCTTCCTTCCCTTTCCCTTTCCCTTTCCCCCCTTCCTCTCTTTCCCCCCTCCTTCCTTCCCTTTCCCTTTCCCTTTCCCTTTCCTTCCTTCCTTCCTTCCTTCCTTCCCTTCCCTTTCCCTTTCCCTTTCCCCCCCTTTCCCTTTCCCTTCCTTCCCTCCCCTTTTTCTTCCTTCCCTTTCTCCTTTCTTCCTTCCCTTCCTTCCTTTCTCCTCCTTCCTTCCTTCTTCCTTCCCTCCTTCCCCCCTTCCTCCTTTCCTTTTCCCCCCTCCTTTCCTTTTCCCCCCCTTTTTTTTTTTTTTTTCTTCCTTTCCCTTTCCCCCCCCTTTCCCTTCCTTCCCCTTTCCCTTCCCTTTCCTCCTTTCCTTCCCTTTCCTTTTTTTCTTCTTTCTTTTTTTTTTTTCTTTTCCCTTCTTTCTTTCTTTCTTTCTTTTCTTTTTTCTTTCTTTTTCCCTTTTTTCCTTTCTTTTTTTTTAAATTTTTTTTTTTCTTTCTTTCCCTTTCTTTTTTTTATTTTCCCCTTTCCTCCCTTTCTTTTTTTAAAAATTTTTAAAATTTTGGAAAAAGGTTTTTTTTCTTCCTTTTCTTTTTCCCCTTTCCCTTTCTCCTTCCTTTTCCTTCCCCTTTTCCCCCTTTCTTTTCCCCTTTTTTCCCTTTTTTTGCTTTTTTTTACTCCTTCCCCTTTTCTTTTCTTCCTTTCTTCCTTCTCCTTTTCTTTCCTTTTCTTCAATTTCCTTTGCTTTTATTCCCTTTCCTTTTTTCCTTGCTCCCTTTCCTTTCTTCCCCCTTTCTCCCCTTCCTTCCCCTCCTTTTTTCTTCTAATCCCTTTCCCTCCCTTTTCGTCCCTGGAAATTAAATTTAAATCTGGGATAATAAAAAGGGGAGAGGGTTTTTAAATTTTGAGAGGATTAATTCTAGAGAGAGGATTAAAAATTTTAAAAAAGAGAGGTATTAAATTCTAGAGAGAGGTATTAAATTCTAGAGAGAGGTATTAAATTCTAGAGAGAGGTATGAAATAGATCATTGAAGGTTATTATAGTGGAAGTAAAATAAGAAAAAAATGAATGATTTTTTTGATAAGTGTGAAAATAACAAGAGAAAAGAAGCGAAACTAAAGTAATCAAGCTTGTTTGATCTTATTATTAATGTAGAAATAATAGAAAGTAAGATAACTAATGAAAAATGAAAGTAATGATTATTTTTTTGTAGTATTCAACCATAATGGAAGTTAAATGATCATTGGGAAAAAAAGAAAAGAAAAATGAAAGTGCTGAATATTTTATTATTATTCAACATAATTGGCAATAAATAATAATCAGAGGAAAAAAAACGTCGGTAAAACTGATCCAATAATAATAATAATAATAATAATAATAATAATAATAATAATAATAATAATAATAATAATAATTTTATTCTCGCCCGGAGGCATACAGACAAAAAACAAAGCGATAAGAACAAGCCAAGGAGTAAACTTAAGTATTAGAACAAAAACAAAACAAGAACAAAGTACAGGCACATTAGGGGCCATAGTAATGATGATGTGATAGTATAGTAGAGGTAGTAATGAGTATAGATAGAAAAAGTAGGAAAAGAGAAAACGGACGTGAGGTTACGAAAATGTATTTAACCCTTCCCCCCCCATGTGATAAGGCAACGTGATCATTTAGAATAACAGATAAAAACTGATGTAAACATAATAGATTGGGTGGGTGGTGGTACAGAAGTGAGTGTATTTCACTCTCTCCCCTCCCCCCTCCCCTCCTCCCCCTCCGCTGATTCCTCAGCAAGCACTCTCGGGGTCCCCCCCTCCCTCTCCCCTCTCCTTCCCTCTCACATCTCACCCCTATTCCTGTTCTCTCTAATATCGTTTCTCTCTCTCTCCTCTCTCTCTCTCTCTCCCCTTCTCTCTCTCTCTCTCTCTCTCTCTCTCTCTCCTCTCTCTCTCTCTCTCTCTCTCTCTCTCTCTCTCTATATATATATATATATATATATTTTTATATCTTCTCTTCTCTATATCTCTTCTCTTATCTCAGTATGGGTAGTGTGTATGCGTGTGTATATAGAATCACGAAACGCAGTCACCCCGATATTTACTGACCTAGTTTACCTATATAGTTACAATAGATATATATTACCTATGTAGCTATGTATGTCTATATATGTAGGTTTGTATATATTTATATATGTATAAGAAATATACACATTCATACAAGTATGTGCATATAATTACATCATGATCATATCTTAAAATCAAACCTTCAAAATATATAAACCTTTTTAATCCAATCAAATTAAAACTAAAATTATTTCTTCCCATTGCAGAGCCGGTGTATGGCAGTGTGTGGCGGCTGGGAGGGTGGGGGTTGCCCTCTACCTAGTATACTGCTACTGGAACACTGATTCACTAAAGGTAACTCTTTAATAATACCTATATGAAAGACCCACTAATTTCACACCCTTGACACACCACCCACACCCACCACCACCTGTGTGTGTGTGTGTGTGTGTGTGTAGTACCTGTTCTATGGGTACCTGGAACTGTCGCCGATAGGAATTCTCGCCGCCGTCGTCGAGTGTTCCAATTCTTGATATTTCAGGACTCAATATATACATTTAATCAAGTGTTACCCGTGTTTCTGCATTCAGGGATGAAATACTATCGTTAGCTTGATCAGTTAGGTTAAGTTAGGTGCCAATGTCCAGGTTAGGTTAACATTTCCACGTCGGCGAGAGATCTAGTTTGGTGTTTCGGCGAGAATTCCCATCGGCGACAGTTCCATAAACCGTTCTATGTATGTGCCTGAGTAAGGTTTGCACCGTGCACGTGTAGGTTTATAGTAGACACCAATTCGTCATGATACTAAGGTGTGTATTATTTCCGTAGTGTGACGCATGTGTGTGTGTGTGTGTGTGTGTGTGTGTGTGTGTGTGTGTGTGTGTGTGTGTGTGTGTGTGACAAGATGCTGCTAGGAATAGAGTTTATTGTGTGACGTCACCATTACGAGTGTGACGAAATGTAGAAGAATGGACGTAGAGAGAGAAAGGGAGAGAGAGAGGGAGGGAGGGAAGGTGGGAAATATCAGGACAATGCCAGCGTGGGTGAGAGAGGAATGTTTTAGTATTTTTCTCTATGTGTGTGTGGGTGTGTTGTGGGGTGTGTGTATGTGTGGTGGTGTGTTTTGTTTGTGTGTGTGGGGTGTGTGTGTGTGGTGTGTTGTGTGTGGGTGGTTGTGTGTGTGTGTGGTGGGGGTATCATATCTCTCTCTCTTTCTCTCCATGACTCACCCATCACACCACGGAAACAACACCAACATTTTAAGGCTTCAAAAATAATACCAATTTGGCTCAGGGCGTACCTTCTCTCTCTCTCTCTCTCTCTCTCTCTCTCTCCTTCTCCTCTCTCCTCTCCTCCTCTCTCTCTCTCCTCTCTCTCCTCTCTCCTCCTCTCTCTCTCTCTCTCTCCTCTCTCTCTCTCTCTCTCGCTCTCCTACTTTTACTCTCTTTCCTTCATCTCCATTCCTCACTGTTTATCTGCCTTTCACATCCTCTTCTTCTTAGTGCCGAAAGAGATAGAGGAAAGGGAGCAAGGAAGAAAATGGAGGGAAGGAAAGGGAGCAAGGAAGAAAGGAAAGGGAGCAAGGAAGAAAGGAAAGGGAATAAAAGCAAAGGAGTGAAGAAAAGGAAAGAAAAGGGAGCAAGGAAGGAAAGGAAGGAGTAAAGGAAAAGGAGCAAGGAAGGAAAGGGAAGAAAAGAAAGTATTATGTCAGGTGGTAAAGCCTTTTCACCCCTTTCTCCCTTTTTTTTTTTTACATTTCTCCATTCCACCAACGTTTATTACCTCCTACACTCCCCTCCTTTCTTCCTCCTCCTCCTCCTCCTCCTCCTCCTCCTCCTCCCCTCTGAATGTATGTCACGGGTAGAAAAGTGTGTGTTGTGTGTGTAGGTGTGTGTGTTATTCTCTCTCTTACTGTGATAGTAAAGATAGAGAGAAGGAGAGAAATAAGTGGAGGAAGGAGGGAGGAGGGGAGGAAGTGGACAAGTGTAAGTGGAGGGGAAGTGGAGAGAGGGGTCAGAGAGGGAGGGAGGGGTGGAGGGGAGTGGAGGGAGAGGTGGAGGGGGGGAGTGTGGAGGTGTTGAGAGACAGATGGAGGTAATGTGGGAGGGACATTGTGATGGTGATTGACAGTGTAAGAGGCATTCGTGGATCTTCTTTTTGATCTCTCTCTCTCTCTCTCTCTCTCTCTCTCTCTCTCTCTTCTCATCTCTCTCCTCTCTCTCTTCACTCTCTCTCTCTCTCTCTCTCTCTCCTCTCCTCTCTCTTCTTGCTCTTCTCTCTCGTCTCTCTCTCTTGGTCTTTTCCTCTCTTTGTCCTCTTGCCCTCCTCTCCTCTTTCGTCTCTTCCTCTCTCTCTCTCTCTCCTCTCTCTCTCTCTCTCTCTCTCTCTCTTCTCTCTCCTCTCTCTCTCTCTCTTCTCTCTCTCTCTCTCTCTCTCTCTCTCTCTTGTTCCCTTCTTTATCATCTCCATCTTCCTTTTCTCCATTGTTTTCCCATTAATCGTTCCCTTCTCTTCTCTTATTATCTTAGTTTTTCTCTTATCTTATCTCCCCCTTTTATCTGCCCTCTTTTACCACTACCATTTCCCTCCCTTCTCATAGAACATAAGAAAATAAGGAAGCTACAAGAGGCCGCGAGACCCACACGAGGTAGTTCCTGTCTCTTCTTGTCTCATCCTCCCTACTTCATCTCTTCCCTTTCTATTCTCTCTCTTTGCTTTCCACTATTATTTCTACCCCTTAGATTTTCCTTCCCTTCCTTCCCCTCTTTACTACCCTGCATCTTCTTACCTAATTCCTTAATCTATTTACATCTTCCCTCTCACCTCTTTACATTTCTCCCTCCCTTCTCTCTCTCTCTCTCTCTCTCTCTCTCTCTCTCTCTCTCTCTCTCTCTCTCTCTCTCTCTCTCTCTCTCTCTCTCTCTCTCTCTCTCTCGCTCTCTCGCTCTCTCTCTCTCTCTCTCTCACACTCTCTCTCACTCTCTCTCTCTTTCCTCCTGCTTCGTGTTGGGTACGTAATTTTTTTTTCTGAGGTCTTTGAACCCCAAAATATTCACGTTATGTACGTATAGTTTAAGATAGTGCATTGTTTAAAGATGTGTGTGTGTGTGTGGAAATACATGTTACTTCTGTTGTTTCTGTTCAGACTCAGTGAATGGAATATATGTATGATTTGTGTTTACTACATCTTAAGTATGTTGTAAGTCCACGAATTTAGTTATTGGAACCTTTTGGAGTCTCCTGAGTCACTCTAGACTTACTGACTCTTTCTGCAATAAGTGACTGATTGTGAGAACTGACTCGCTCTAAGCCTATGTTGTAATGCTGCCTGCAGTGGCTGCCTCACTCTTGAAGGATTGAGTATCGGCAGGGAGTCGTGTGCCGCAATCCTGCCGTTGCCTCGCGTAGGTCGTTCAGTGCCGCGCCATCGTAACGCGGCGACAATTATGGAAGTAACGACACAAGCAGCCATTCTCCCTTGTCGTTCTCTTTGCACCCTCTCCTGCCCATCATTAGCGGCAGCGTCATCCTGCTGCGCCCGCCCCGGGGGGTCTAGGGGCGTGGCGGGGGGAGGTCACCACCAGTGCCAGTGGCCGCGTGGCCCACATCGCCCCGAGGTCGCGGTCATCAAGTCTCCTCTGGACAAAACTTCAAAGGCTTGCAGCGCCACCAGGGCGGGCAGGGAGGGGGTAAATACCCTCATTGTGATTCCCACACAAAGTTACCATTGTAAAAGTAAACCTGAACCTAACTTAACCTAACCGTAACCGAAAGTTTGCGAACCTGTATGGGAAAAAAAAAATCACGGCCGGGGGAGGAGGGGTGGCAGTGCACGCCGTGTTGGTAACGGCCGCCCGTCATAACCCCTGATTAGAAATGACAGACGCAGTGTCGGGGGCGGCGACCCTCAGGGATAGGTGGTGAGCCTTGCCGCTGGAGGGGAGGAGAATGCGTGTCCCAAGGGAGGGGTTACAAGGGTGACATCCCGCAGGACCCTCGCGGCCCACTGCAGGCCGCCTTACAGACGCCTAGACGTGAGGGCATCGCCGGTCAAGTGATGACCTGGGAGTGAGGGGCATGTGGCACCCCAGGGCTGGCCCAGCCCCTTGGCGGCAGCCCGGGGCGAGGGTGTGCGGGGGTGCGGGGCGTCTGAGCAGAGCATTTTTTAAGCAAATCTTACTGGGCGACACAAGATAGAGGCAATACTAGAAGAAATAAATATAAATGGAGATGAAAATTGTTATGCAGTAATAAGAATGTACTTCTGGATCTTACACACACACACATGATGAGCCATTAATTGCATCCCAGAAGGATTTTATGAATAAATATCTTGTCGCCCAGTAGCTTAAAAATGTCCTTACTGGGCGACAGTTTACCATCACTGGGAGACATTTTGGTCGCCCAGATATGATGTAAAAAAATGCACTGCGTCTGAGGGTACACCACTTACTGGGAACCTTTGAGAGAGAGAGAGAGAGAGAGAGAGAGAGAGAGAGAGAGAGAGAGAGAGAGAGAGAGAGAATAATAATTACTTCTACAACTACTACTACTTTTTATCATTATTGTGAATACTATTATTATTATTATTATTATTATTATTATTTATTATTATTATTATTATTAAGTTTTAATATCATAATTACTATTATTATGATTATTGTTATTATAATCATCATCATTATCATCATCATTGCCGTTGCCGTTTTTAGTGTTCTCGTCGTTACCGTCGTCGTTGTAACCGTCACCACCATCGTCATCACCATCATCATTACCGTCCTCATCCCAGCCGGCGTGTCGGGCTGCAACACGGTTGGGCGGCTGAAGGCTGCAGGCTGGGACGGGCACAGGCTGAAGCCGTGTTTACAAATACTTGGTGTCGGTGGCGGTGGGAGCCGAGCCTCAAAATAACCCAGGGGCCGCTCCCATTTTGGCCGGGAGGGGGGGCGCAGCGCAGGCATCACACACCACCACCACCACAACCATAACCCTCAACCACAACCACAAGGGATATACAACCAAGCAGATTTCTTCGTTCAATCGTCGCTTCTTGAGGTCCTTCATCTGACGCGGGGGTCCTGGGTGCCGGGCGGGGCCTTGGGGCTGTGTTAGAAGGCCCAAGAGTTAGTCTGGTGGTTGGTCGGGTCAGGAGGGCCGGCGGGGTGCAGGTATCTGGTGCCGAGGGCTGCTGGCTCACCATTTACGTGTGTGCAGGCACGCCGGGCCCCCGAAGAGCTAGTCGCCCCGCTGCCCAGTCCGATCCCCGAGAAGACTAACCTCCGCTCGGCTGAACATCGGCCGCCACCTGTGATTACGGTGTGTACTGCAGCCGCCGCAGCCCTTCCTTCCCTGACTCCAAGGGGGAAGGCAGAGTGAGAGAGAGAGAGAGTGAGAGAGAGCAGCAGGCCGGCAGGGAGTGTGTTGAGGCCCGCCAGTCAGTCAGTGTTGCGATCAGTTCTAAGTGTTGCCCCGCAAGTGTTGACCCCCAAGACCGCGTAAGTGTTGCCCGTCTTTGTGGTGCAGGACTGTTGCCCTCCCCCTCCCCCCACCCTCATGAGGCGCCCCCCGCCCTCCACCAGCCCCCCGTCACCCAGCTCTTCACCCAGCAAGTGTTCCCCCCCTGACTCTTGTGTCGTTGTGCGTGGGGGGCGCGATCCCCTCCCCGCCGGCCGTGCGGTGATCGCGAGGTCCTCCCGTGGACACAAGAGACGCCTTGTTGGCCACTGGGCTCCTGTGGGCCACTGGGATTCTGAACCATGCGAGGCCCTGATTTTGGTCCCCTGCAATACCCTCCTGGGCCACAGGATAAACTTTTTTGGAGGCCACAGGAAGCTGCTATTTTTTGGAGGGCCCAAAGATCTACTTTTAGCAAAAAAACAAATTTTTGTTGTATTTCCTAAGAAAACTTTTTCAGTCACATTTATGATTTTATCTTACAGTGGAATTTGACTCGAATGACCGTCGTATCGATCCTATTTTGGTCATGCGTCACCCGATGCCGCTGTCTGGCGGCTTGGCGAAATAGAGAACAACGAACGAGATAAAACACGAATATAATCCCCTTCCTCCTTCCTTTTTGATCTTTTCATTGTTTCGTTGTTTCACCTTGCAAATATGTTGAAGACTGTTCTCCTTAAAGCAAAACTATTGCATTTATTGCTGCAACTTGACACCGATTTTAAATGTGTTGAAGAATAGTTTAATGTGTTTAGCCTTCAATCACGCCGCCCTTGCCTTCATCCCCTGGTCCTTCCCTGCCGCCCTCCTCCCCTCCCTCCCTCACAGCCGCGTCCACACGCCCACAACACCCTGCCTCCCCCACCTCCCTGTTACATTGCCCTTCAGGAGTCGTGCAGTCTTGTGGTTCAATGCAATGCATGGCTTCGATGCAGGAGGGAAAAATGTAACTACTTTGATAAGATTATAAGAAAGATCAAAACAAAATATATTTCCAAGGTTCACTATTCCTACTCCTACTACTACAAATACAACTGCTACTTTTACTTCTGATACTACTATCATCACCACTATTTTACTACCATCAAATAACTAAATGTGAAGGAAGATTATATGAAACCAACGCATCTAATATCCGAATATATTGGCAAACGAAAAAATGAGAATGTTGTTAATCATGATACTGAGTGTAAATTATTGAAAAGTAATAATCATAAAACGTTAGTTTTCTACCAATGAAAAATATTCGTCTCGAAATCTTCCCGTCGAAAAATATTCGATAAAAATGTCATCTCAACACATTTAAAATGGGTGTCACGTTGCAGCAATAAGTGTAGGCTAGTAGCTTTGCCTTGAGCAGAACATTCTTGAACATGTTTTCCTCGAGTGATTTCGAGAGAAAGAGTTAATAAAAAAAAAAGACCAGAAAATATTTGCTTGGCTACCCCGCCATGCTGCGACGATTGTGACCCGTCCAGTCTTTCTGTGGGAAGAAAAACTATATTGTGATTGTAGCAGAAATAGGCAGACATCATTACCATAATAACTAATGTTTATTAACCACTTCGCGCCCAGATCTTTCCTTTGCTATATAAAAAATGTATGTTGTCGACTCGTCGAGCCATAAAATTACGAAAAGTAACTGAATATACCAAATTAGTTAGTCGACGAGGATACTAAACAGGTCATATCTATAAAATATTACTTATATTCACTAAAAGTCTTCTAATGGTACCCAAATTACAATGGAAATTACGTTCTGGGCCTCAAGGGATTACTGTGTTGATTGACCACCACCATCACCGCATTTTAGCCACATTCCCAAGACATCGGTAGTCTGCCACACTTGGGGAATGTAAGCGGGTCGTCTGCTATATTAAGCCGAGCATCCACCTTTCACACCCTTATTAAGAATCTGCGCGTGGGAGGTGCTAAAGGCGGATCCAACTCCCCTTATACTTCGCTATAGACGACTGGATCCTACTTATAAGCGATTGGATCCATTACCATTTTCTTGTTGCTGAAGCGTCTTTCGTATATCGTTCGTTAGTCTTGGATAGTGGAAGGCGGCCTCTTGTAGCTTCCTTATTTTCTTATGTTCTTATGATTGTACGTCATGTAGTTCGTTATCTTGTCATTGTAGTATGTGTCCGTTTTAGGTTTATTTTCTACTATTATTCCTTATTTCTTGTTTTTTTTATATTTTGTTTATCCCCACCACTACTACTACTACTACTACTACTACTACTACTACTACTACTACTACTACTATACTATACTATACTACTACTACTACTACTACTATTACTATACTATACTATACTACTACTACTACCACCACTACCACTACCACTACCATCCTCCAACTAGAAAAACATTGTTGCACTTTGATATGATACATTATGACAGACGGAACGACAGTATGTGAACAGTATAAATCAGCCTCGAATAGACTAGTTGAAAAAATGTGACCTATAACAACAAAAGCTACGGTCTATCATAAGTGTCACTGATCCTTTAAGCTTAGGTAAGGAAAATAAACTATACATAGATATACAACTATACTTATCATTCCTTTTTATTGACATGCATATTACACCATAGTTTTGAAGGCTTTACATTTTTTTTTCGTACATCAAGTGAAAAAAATATGTGAATCGTCTCGAATAGTATTTTATAGCATTGAGGGAATCTTCGAAACTCACTGCCTATATATTTTTTGTTTTGTGTGTGTGTGTGTGTGTGTGTGTGTGTTGTGTGTGTGTGTGTGTGTGTGTGTGTGTGTGTGTGTGTGTGTGTGTTGTTGGGTGATGAATGTTGAAGGAAAGAAGGTAATGGTTGTCTCGTGATGGTAAATATTTGTACATTGATTAAAGTTGTTACATTCTTCTACTTCTTCTTCAAGCTTAATTATACTCATTCATGTTACTAAATGACCTAATTAACCACAAATGTTTTCCTTTCCTCATTTCATAATCTCTCTCTCTCTCTCTCTCTCTCTCTTCTCTCTCTCTCTCTCTCCTCTCTCGTCTCTCTCTCTCTCATCGTCTCTCTCTCTCTCTCTCCTCTCTCTCTCTCTGATTAGATGAGATAGACAAAACCTAATGGGTCTGTTCTCTCTTCCTTCCCTCCTTCTCTCTCCTCTCCCGCTCTTTCCTCTTCCCCCTCCCCTACCTCTCTCCCCTCTCCCCCCCTCCCCCCTCCCCCCTCTTGTGTCCTTGAGTCTTGAGACACTGATGAATTTCCCTTCGTTACGCCGCATTGCGAAGAGAGAGAGAGAGAGAGAGAGAAGAGAGAGAGATAGAAGAGATGAGAGAGAGAGAGAGAGAGAGAGAGAGATTGGAGGGTACTGAGATACGGTGGAATAAAAGACAGTAAAAGAATGAGAGGAGAGTAGAGAGAGAGAAGAGAGAGAGAGAGAGAGAGAGAGAGAGAGAGAGAGAGAGAGAGATTGGAGGGTACTGAAGATACGGTGGATAAAAGGACAGTAAAAGAATGAGAGAGAGAGAGAGAGAGAGAGAGAGAGAGAGAGAGAGAGAGAGAGAGAGAGAGAGTACATAATATACGGTGGATACAGGACCAGTAAAAATAGAGAGAGAAGAGAGAGAGAGAGAGAGAGAGAGGAGAGAGAGAGAGAGAGAGAGAGAGAGAGAGAGAGAGAGAGAAAAGAATATACGTGGATAAAAGGACAGTAAAAGAATGAGAGAGGGGAGAGGGGAGAGAGAGAGAGAGAGAGAGAGGAGAGAGAGAGAGAGAGAGAGAGAGAGAGAACAGAATATACGGTGGATAAAAGGCAGTAAAAATGAGAAAAGAGAAGAGAGAGAGAGAGAGAGAGAGGAGAGAGAGAGAAAAGAGAGAGAGAGAGAGAGAGGAGAGAGAGAGAGAGGAAATACAGAAGATACGGTGGATAAAAAGGGCAGTAAAAGAATGAAGGGGAGGAGAGAGAGAGAGAGGAGAGAGAGAGGGGGAGAGAGAGAGAGAGAGAGGGGAGAGAAGAGAGAGAGAGAGAGAGAGAGATTGGAGGGTACTGAAGATACGGTGGATAAAGGACAGTAAAAGAATGAGAGGAGAGAGAGAGAGAGAGAGAGAGAGAGAGAGAGAAGAGAGAGAGATGTACTACAGTATATGCAGCATTCAGATAAGAACAATTGATACGATATTTAAAACACAAAATTCAAATACAACAATCTCTACAAAAAAAAATAATATCTACCATTTATAAGAAGGAAGACGTGTCCCAATTTCTTAAAAAAGGCCAAGATTATCATAATGTCCTTTTCTTGGCATACTATCATAATGTCCTTTTTCTTGGCATACTTAAAGGCCGATAAGAAGATCAAAGTAAGGAAAATATAATGTAGGCGAATGAAATGAAGAAAAGTTATTATAAGATTAGCCAAAAAAATAACCTGTGCTCGTGAAATTAATTAGTCGGTTAGAGAAGACTTGATTGGCTTAGACAACACCTGGCCTGCTATTTACGTCTCTCCTCTCTCTCTTTTCATCTCTCTCTCCTCATCTCTCCTTCTCTCTCTCTCTCCTCTTCTCCTCTCCCCTCTCCTCTCTCTCTCCCCATTATTTTTACTGTTTTATCCACCGTATCTTATGTACCCTCCAATCTCTCTCTCTCCTTTTCTCTCTCTCTCTCTCTCTCCTCTCTCTCTCTCTCTCTCTCCTCCTCCCTCTCGTCTCTCTCTCTCTCCTCTCTCTCTCATCTCTCTCTCTTCTCTCTCTCTCTCTCTCTCTCTCTCTCTCTCTCTCTCACCTCTCTCTCTCTCTCTCTCTCTCCTCTCTCTCTCTCCATCCCTCTCTCTCTGTTTTCGTCTCTTCTCCACCTTCTTTCCTCTCCATCTCTCTCTCTCTCTTCTCTCTCTCTCTTCTCTCTCTCTCCGCTCATCTCTCTCTCTCTCCTCTCTTCGCTCGTCTCTCTCTCCTCCCTCTCTTCTCTCCTCTCTCTCTCTGTCCCTCTCAGTTCATTTACTATCCCTTCCGACCGTATCTTATGTCCCCTCTCTCTCCTCTCTCTCTCTCTCTCCGTCTTCTCTCTCTCTCTCTCCTCTCTCTCTCTCTCTCTCTCCCTCTCTCTCTCTCTTCTCTCTCGTCTCTCTCTCTCTCCTCTCTCCTCTCTCTCTCTCGCTCTCTCTCTCTCCTCTCTCTCTCTCTCTCTCTCTCTCTCTATCTATCTTACGTACCCTCTAATTTTTTTATTCCAAAGGACTGGCCAAGGGGAATACAAAAATTAAGCAACAAAAAGTCCGCTTATATCAGCTATTCCTCCCTTCTGCTTTATCACCATTATCCCTTACTCCCTATTCTTACACAGCCATTCATTTCTGCCTTCCTCCATTTTCCTTCTCTTTCCCCCTATTCCCTTCCTCTTGCCTGTTCCTTGCCCTTCTGTTTCTTCTCCACACCTTTCCATCTTCCTTTCCTCTTCTTCCTTTCCTCTTCTTCCTTTCCTCTTCTTCCTTTCCTCTTCCCCTCCTCTTCCTTCCTTCTGTTTTCTTCACATCCTTTCCATCTTCCTTTCCTCCTCTTCCTTTCCTCTTCCCCTCCTCTTCCCTCCTTTTCCCCTCCTCTTCCCTCCTCTGTCTCTCCTTTTCTCTTTTTCTCTTCCCCCTCCTCTTTCCCTCCTTTCCCCCTCATCTTCACCCTCCTTTTCCCCTCTCTCATTTTCCCCCTCCTCCCTTCCCCCTCCCTTTTCCCCCCCCTTCGCCTCCTTTTTCCCTCCTTTTCCCCCTCATCTTCTCCTCCTTTCTCTCACCCTCCTCTTCCCTCCTTCCCTCTTTTCCTTTTCCCCCTCCTCTTCCCTCCTTTTCCCCTCCTCTTCCCTCCTCTTCCCCTCCTCTTCCCTCTTCTTCCCCTCCTCTTCCCTCCTTTTCCCCTCCTCTTCCCCTCCTCTTCCTCCTTTCCTTCCTCTTCCCTTTTTCCCTCTTCCTCTCCTCTTCCCCCTCCTTCGCTCCTCTTCCCTTCCTCTTCCCTCTTTTCCCTCCTTTTCCCCCTCATCTTCTCCCTCCTTTTCCCTCCTTTTTCCCCTCCTCTTCCCCTCCTCTTTTTCCTCCTTCTCTTCCCTCCTTTTTCCCCCTCCTTTTCCCCTCCTTTTCCCCTCCTCTTCCCTCCTTTTCCCTCCTTTTCCCCTCCTCTTCCCTCCTTCTGTTTCTTCGCCACACACCTGCAAGTCTTAGTCATCAGGAAATCGTCTGGTGTTTAATGAGCGAAGACTCGTATATTTTTTTTCACTATCATTTGCATCTGTGACGTGACCCAATTTTTTTATGTCGTCTTTATCTAGTTATGTTGCCTTCTATCTATGGCTTGTGTGTTGACCTATTTTTAGTTGTTGTCTTTTATCTAGTTATCTGGCTTGTCTGTTGACCTATTTTTCAAGTTGTCTTTTATCTAGTTATCTGGCTTGTTAGTTGACCTATTCTTCAAGTTGTCTTTTTTCTAGTTATCTGGCTTGTTAGTTGACCTATTTTTCAAGTTGTCTTTTTTCTAGTTATCTGGCTTCTTAGTTGACCTATTCTTCAAGTTGTCTTTTTTCTAGTTATCTGGCTTCTTAGTTGACCTATTCTTCAAGTTGTCTTTTTTCTAGTTATCTGGCTTCTTAGTTGACCTATTTTTTGTTTTTTTATATTATCTATAGTCTTCTTTTTTTTTTTTAACGAGGCAAAAATTCCATGCTATCTCAAGGTTTCATGCTTAAAATTACGCCTATGTTTACCTGATGCTATGGTTAACTATGATAAAATACAGCTGAAATCTAGAAAACCTATATCAGTCAGTAAGCAGCAAGGGGTCAGGATTTTTCACCTCGTTAAAAAGAATAGACTATAGTTATCTGGCTCGTCTGTGGTATCTGGCTTGTCTGTTGACCTAGTTTTTATGTTGTCTTTTATGTAGTTATCTGGCGCGTCTGTGGTATCTGGCTTGTCTGTTGACCTTGTTTTCATGTTGTCTTTTATCTAGTTATCTGGCGCGTCTGGTGGCCTTGAGCCGTCACAGAATATAAAGTTAATGATGTGTCCTTAAAACCCGCGGGTGATGGCAGTTAAGATTAGCTTAGTATCTGCTGCAGTGATGTCGTTTTCTTTAGTGGGTAATGAAAACGGGACGAGGTTTGTTAATAAGGAATGATGGGCGCCTTTGTGTGTGTGTGTGTGTTAAGTGGCCATTTCGTGAGCATAAAAGAAAATATGTTAATCAAGTTGCTTAATTGTTTGAAATGAAAAAAATAATAATGAGAAAACTTATGAACCTATGAAAACTTAACCTACCTAGATGAAAGTGGATTGTGGTTATTAATTCTAAACTTCGAAACAGTGTGTAGGGAATTATACCTCTGAAGTTTTATTGTGTTTATATATTTACCAAGAAAATGACACCTTTATCATTTAACACAACACCTAATAATAATAATAATTTTATTCTCGCCCGAAGGCATACCTACAAAAAACGAAGCGATAAGAACAGGCCAAAGAGTAAACTTAAGTACTAGACATAAGCTCTCAAGAATATGCATGGTCAACCACCGAACCCCTCAAGGAAAAAAGAAGATAAGAAACCTAAGGAAGGAAGATAAACAGCCTACAGGCGCTATAGGCTCAAACGTTAACCCCTTCACGCCCAGAACGTAATTTCCATTGTAATTTGGGTGCTATTAGACGATTTCTAGTGAATATAAGCAATATTTTATAGATATGACCTGTTTAGTATCCTTGTCCACTATTAATTTGGTATATTCAGTCACTTTTCGTAATTTTATGGCTCGATAACAGACAATTTTATATAGCAAAGGAAAGATCTGGGCGTGAAGGGGTTATAAAACATAAGCGATATATCCATTCATCTTTTTCTGTAATAAGTGTTTAGATAGAAGTAGATTTAACAGGAACAACGCTAAGGGATCTAAGCTTTAATTATAGAGATGTTGAGCTATAACTCCAAGAAGAAAAGAAGAGTTTGATTCATAATAGATTTTTTCCTGCATCCAATATCATCATTTTTATCGTCTACTTTATCGTCATTTTCATCATCATCATCATCATCATCATCATCTTTCTCCCTCTTCTTTCTCCACACCATCACCTCCTTCTCCCTCTGCCTACACCATCTCCTCCTCCTCCTCCTCCTCCTCCTCCTCCTCCTCCTCCTCCTTATTCGGATACACGGGCGAATATGAATAAATGAAAATATATGAATAAGTGATAATAAGAATGAAAATTTATTCATTATATCAATACTTACCCTTGATTCAATAGGGTCACAAATCACGAAAACAATAATTATCGTTATACATAATTACCATAAAATGAATAAAAAATCTATACTCTTATATAACAAAAATATCAACATCCATTTCTATCTATTTGACGTAACTTAGGAGCAAAAATCAATGACATTTATTTTCGTGTCATCAATTTAGAAACATGTAAATTAAACTTGATATGAGCTTGTAAATTAAACTTGAAATGAACTTATAAATTAAACTTGAAATGAACTTATAAATTAAACTTGAAATGAACTTATAAATTAAACTTGAAATGAACTTATAAATTAAACTTGATATGAGCTTGTAAATTAAACTTGAAATGAACTTATAAATTAAACTTGAAATGAACTTATAAATTAAACTTGAAATGAACTTATAAATTAAACTTGAAATGAACTTATAAATTAAACTTGATATGAGCTTGTAAATTAAACTTGAAATGAACTTATAAATTAAACTTGAAATGAACTTATAAATTAAACTTGAAATGAACTTATAAATTAAACTTGAAATGAACTTATAAATTAAACTTGAAATGAACTTATAAATTAAACTTGAAATGAACTTATAAATTAAACTTGAAATGAACTTATAAATTAAACTTGAAATGAACTTATAAATTAAACTTGATATGAGCTTGTAAATTAAACTTGAAATGAACTTATAAATTAAACTTGAAATGAACTTGTAAATTAAACTTGATATGAACTTATAAATTAAACTTGATATGAGCTTGTAAATTGAACTTGAAATGAACTTGTAAATAAACTTGATATGAGCTTGTAAATTAAACTTGATATGAGCTTGTAAATTAAACTTGATATGAGCTTGTAAATTAAACTTGAAATGAACTTGTAAATTAAACTTGAAATGAGCTTGTAAATTAAACTTGATATGAGCTTGTAAATTAAACTTGATATGAGCTTGTAAATTAAACTTGAAATGAACTTGTAAATTAAACTTGATATGAGCTTGTAAATTAAACTTGAAATGAACTTGTAAATTAAACTTGAAATGAACTTGTAAATTAAACTTGAAATGAACTTGTAAATTAAACTTGATATGAGCTTGTAAATTAAACTTGATATGAGCTTGTAAATTAAACTTGAAATGAGCTTGTAAATTCAACTTGAAATGAGCTTGTAAATTAAACTTGATATGAGCTTGTAAATTAAACTTAAAATTATATGAAAATTGAAACGCACGTCTATATTCGCATCTCGAGGAATGTTTATGTAAGAAATAGTGTCTCATAAGTTCATAACATTTTATATAATCCATTGTTTACATTCTACAAGTCGGGTGGATAAGGGAAGCGAATGTTACTATGACAAGCTCTTTAGTGGGAGGCGCAGGTGGTATGTGGCAAGATAAGTGGTAGGTGGATTAAAGTGGATTAATGTGGGTGTTAAATACCTCTCAGGTGGGTGACATGGAAGCTGTGTGGATGTTAAGTGGATGGCTGGGTGGATTACATGGGAGAATATGAAGTGGTTGATGGATAGGATGGATAGATGGTGGATAGACAGCTTGGATATATGCTTAAGAGTGGATATGTGGATAGGGATGAGGCTATGTGTAAATGGATAGGTTATGATCTGTAGATGATAGGACGGTGATAAGGATGTTGTTAGGAGGTTAAGGAATGGATAGGTGGGGTTATAGGATAGATAGGTGATAGGATAAACAGTATAGATAGATAAATAGGTAGTAGATAGATAGATTGATAGTAGGATAGATAGATAGATTGATTGTAGGATAGATAGATAGATAGGGTCGTGTAGGATTGGTTGTGGACTAGGTTAGTTTAGGTTAGGTAAAGTATGGCGAGGTAAGGTTAAGTTAGGTTAGGTTAGGGTATGTTAAGTTAGGTGAAACTAGGTAAGGTTAAGTTAGGTTAGGTGAGATAAGGTAAGGCTAGATTTGATTTGGTTTAGGTTAGGTTAAGTTTAGTTGAGGAATAGGTAGATGATTTTGTGGACTAGGTAAGTGTTAGGATAGGTGTAAGGGCTCGTAGGATAGGATAGGTTTAGGCTAGGTAAGGTTGGGTTAGGTAAGGTAAGGTTAGATTTGATTAGGTTTAGGTTAGGTTAAGTTTAGTTGAGGAATAGGTAGGTGATTTTGTAGACTAGGTAAGTGTTAGGATAGATGTAAGGGCTCGTAGGA